>OY856413.1:351790580-351998080 GCA_963693085.1 Alisma plantago-aquatica | reverse complement strand
TCGTGAACTGTAATAGGTCAATTCTTCTTAATAAAGAATGCTAAATAGTAAATAAATTGAACTTATCAGATATTTTTCTTTATAAAAAAAATTTATATGTTGTCATGATTGTGTTGTGTTAAACTACTATGATTGATGTTTTATTAATTATGATCATTTTTTACAATTTTTATTCAACCATAAATATTGTAACTATTTAATGTATATTTCAAAGCCTCTCAAATTCATACATTTAAAAATACAAATCATTTATTATTATGTATGTATGTATTTTTTTTGTAAATGAAAAATGACTAATTTAACAAATAATGGCCTCATTAGTAATATTCATGTATATACCTCAAAAGGTCACTGATTTCATTTTGAAGTATGTCTGAGCAAAAAAGGTAGATACGGTTTATCCTTTGATACTTCATATTAAAGTGTACACCAACGAGTACAACAAAAATTGAGCATCGAATCTATTCATTTGGTATCATACCAGGTAATGTAAAAAATTAATGTTTGTTATATATATGTATTTAACATCAATGTTTTCACATATCATTTAAAACAAAAGCAACAACTGCGTATACATGGCATATTGATTTAATTGAAGGGGTACCGATATAGCGACCTATTTACAATCCCTATAAAGCTAGGCTATTTCTGATTATTCGAACAATAATTGTTTGTTGCAGATTCTTATAAAGTTTAAAGTTAATAGAATTGCTATTTGACTATTTACAATCCCTATAAAACTAGGCTATTTCTGATTATTCGAACTATATATAATTGTTTGTTGCGGATTATTATAAAGTTTAAAGTTAATAGAATTGCTATTTGATATTAATAAACATAATTAAATACATACATATACAATAATAATATTAATAAATGAGTGTGTCAAATATATAATGTGCAAAGCTCGTGCATTCACTAATCTACTATTTATCATAGTAAGAGTGAAGACTCGTTTCCTTCCACACACCGGCGTTATTTAACTAGAACTGCCGAGTTAAGCTTCTGCCGTCCCCTTTTCTTTCCTTCAACCCTTCCGGGGTGACGCCTTTAAACCAATTTCTCGTTCTGGTATGTTCATTTCTGGACTCCAGAGCACAACGACGGGGTGGTAGAATGGAAGGGTGTCCTCTGAGAAGTGCCGTCATGTTTCCTGGCCGTGGCCGGTATGAAATACCGCAGATTCTTATAAAGGTTGTCATCTACATGAGGGATAACTCGCAGAAGCAACTACTCCCCATCACTGCAGATACTGGGACCAACGGAGATCTTGTTCTTTTCTAGTCAATCGTTGCCTTCTTCATATATTATATGTTATACTGCTAACTTCCGCAAGTTCTACGATGTTGATATTCGGAAAAGCAACTACTGCCTACTCCCGTTGCTGGAGATATCGGGACTAACGGAGATCACGTTCTTTTGCAGTCAATTGCTTGCCATCTTCACAGATCATATGTTACACTGCTAACTACCGCATGCAAGTTCTAAGAAGATGATATTTGCAGATCACCGGCCTCCCACCCACTCGTATGTCTGGTCATCACGGTACGTAGCGCCCACTGCATAGGTCTACTTGGTTCGATGCTTCAATTGGCGAGTCATCTATTTGGACTTCATCCAATTAACTCTTAACTATCGATATCGTCTGATACTTTGTTCTAGAATTTTGACGTACGTATGTTGCTTCGTTTCTTTCCACTCACCTCCTCATATCATATTTCGATGTTATTATTGGTAGGTTTCACGAGTGTCGTCTAATCTGAATTCATACTATTACCTACATTTCTCAAGTGTTATTTCCTAAAGAACGCAGCCGTAGTGGATTTAGAGTAACAATTTTGTCCATGGAGAGTTGTGGTCGTGACTAAACAACAAACATGTCCCAATAGCAATTTCATGTGCTTTCATAAAGCCATGAACATATTTCCTTTAGGTGCGTGCAAAAGTAAACAATAATAATGTCTCATAAGAAAGAGTGGTTTCAGACCAACAACCTTTTCTTTCATGACAATTCAGTAAGCCTAAGATCTAGATATATGTACAATTAGGTTTTGGTATAAAGGGATGTTTGGAAACTGTAAGAAACAGTTATATGTCAAAACATATAGGTATTGCGGAGGTTATATGTTAGAGGGATGGTTTTTAGCTGGTGTAAATAGTTATTGTGTTATCTAAAAAGTCATATGTTGCAATTGATAGTTCATTTTCTCGTACGGAATATGTCTCTTAAACAACAACAAAAGTCACTTGTTTGTAACCAAACTATAGGAAATTGTGTTGTTCACATCATTTTCTTCAATCATAATACGACATCTTCCTTGTACTTTTCTTGGTCAACCCCTCTTTGCAATCTCATTTTGTATCACACATGATAACTCTTCCATGGACAAAACCAATATGAAATGTAATACTTATACTTCTCCCAACACTCGGATTAGTGCATTGATCAAGAGGTGGTTCTGAGCCTTGTTTCCTAAGTGTTGCATGCGTATAGATCACAATAAGGATTTTTAAATATGTTACTCTTGATGTTATAGGACAGCCTAGCTAGGTGTTAAAATGTAATGTATATGGGGTCCTCCAATGTTAAGATGCACGAATACATTTTTACTATCGTGACTCGGCACCACCCACCTGCTAATTTTAGTCCATGTTCTTGGCATGTATACGAAATGTACTATTTGACTACAAATGATCAGAAAAAGACAACTAAGTCATAGTATCCTCATGCCAAAATAGTACACAGTGTTATATATTTCTTACACTCCTGAAATTACTAAACTAATAATTAAGTAACACCAATGACATTGAATTCCCTTCTCCAATTGTACAAGAGGGAGGAAACAAAAGATTTTTCCATTGTAATTTGACATTAAATGCAAATTCATTAATATCATTTGGCTTCAAGGTAGATGGAAAAAAGCTGGACTCTTTTTTGTTAATGTAATTATATGAATGTCTCATGACTGCTCAACACAATCAAAGCACATTGACAATGAGATCGTATAATGTAATGTGTTGATGGAACCCACTAAAACATGAAAAAATCGTCCTAGATATTGTTAAGATGTAAACATATGTTATAGTATTGTTATCCATACTTTTCAGAACTTATGAGATATAGAGGTTTCACAAGTCAAAATTGATGTGACCAATTCTACAATACTTCTTTTAAGTTGTGTCTAACAATTTTCATGGTGTACACACACATATAAATAAAATAACAATACATGTGAAACAATATGCATTACTAAAAAAATGCATTACTCATCTCTTTATTGTAGCACAGAGAAGCCTTGAGGTGAGGGCCCAACGTTAAATTTTCATAGTTTTATATATACAAATAGTATTTTGAAAATCATCAAATATAACCATTAGGGTGTAACCGAGTTTGTAGCAATGTCTGAATGTGCTATGCAATCTTGAAAACATAAGTAAAAAATGCACGAACTATATATCTAGATATCTATATCATTAAAAAACTCATGAACATACATTCATGTAAAAATGTAGAACAATTAATAAGTCATACCATTTTAATTTAACTGTGCATCATGTTTGATAGTATTTAGCACAATCATCTTAATATTTGACTTGTATTTTATTTTATGAAATTTATATATGTAACCATTTGTTTACTTATAATGCAATAAAAATAAACTATCAAACATTTTGTAACTCATTAGATGGGATTTTGTAAGCCTGACAATGGCATTCAACCCATCATAGTTGGGATCATTTGACGTCGTCTCATTTCTAAGATCGTAGCAAAGGGAGTAATACCAGACATTGTATCTTACCTTCACAACCCCTAATTTGATGTTGGTATTTCTCGGGGAGATAAATCCCTTTTGAATGTGGCGACACGCCTTGTCCATGAAAAGAGACATGTTTCTACACAAACACTTGTTCTTCTTGACTTCTCTAATGCCATCAATATGATTGACAGCTCCACTGCCCGACTATTGCTCGTTGGGTTGAATGCTAGTATTCTTTTCCTAATCGTCTTTACTTGGATTAGATGAGTCTATTTTGTCCTCTAATGGGGTCCAACAATGCGACCCACTTCAGCCACTTCTTTTCTCATTGGCTCTTCACCACTTGATTTTACAGTTAAAGAAGGCATGCAGCTTTGACTTGTTATCATTCTACCTTGATGATGACACTCTCAACGTTGACACTATCGAAGTATCTAAGGCCTTATCTCTCTTGCAAGAATTGGGCCTACATTTTGGACTTCATCTCAATATAAGAAAAATAGAAATCTTTTGGTCTGCTGACAATCCCAGAGGATCTCCAGATTGTGGATCATTTCCTCCTATCATTTTTTGACCTATGCAGGGTGTGAAGCTTCTTGGTGGTGTAGTTTCCATTGATCCTAATTTTGCTTTTAATTTATTCAGAAAGTGTGTAGACAAATTTCTAGCTATGATGAACCTCCTCGCCTCACTTAATTATCCACAAAGTAAACTTCTCCTCCTTAGGTCATGTCTTGGAATGTCAAAGTTGTTATTTTCTCAATGAACAACACCACATGGATTTGTTCCTTCCACATTGGAAAACTTTGATGGACGTTTTCATTGTCTTTCACTCATTGTTATTGGTGAAGGTCACGGTTTTGGTCATCTACAATGGCGTCTTGCCACACTACCAATGCATCTCAGGGGGGGGGGGGTATTATAACTGACCAGATTGTGGGAAGTTATGTATATGTTGTTTCACGAGTTCACACCAAAAAACACCAAGACCATATTCTTCATGAGGTTCATTCTATTCCTGTTGGTGACATTTTGGACATTGTTTGTGCTTCCATCTATGAGTTTCTACTATCCTTTTGATGGTCCAAGTTGTCATGTACTATTTCTATGACCCCCAAGACACATCTCTTTTGATAGATGCCTACTTGACACAATTTTACCGTGCGTATAATGCAAGTGTACGCGTCAATGTAGTATAGGCCTTTGTGAGGCCCGAGTCAAACTCAGGGACACTGAATTATCGGTAGACTACTACTAACTACTCGCAATCCGCTAGGCCAATTAAAAGGTTCTGAGAGTTGTTAAAAATTAAAAGAAAATAAAATAAAACAAAGCAATCAATTAAGTGTTTAATTTAATCAATTCAAATGGAGATCTTTAGGATTGCGGTTTCACCGCAGGTTTTTATTGTATGAATTTCCATATAGTTACTCAGGTTCATCTCTCAATCCGGGTAGTGGCCTGTAGTCAGAATTGTCCACTGTCGTGGTGCAATTCACTACCTATGTCTAGGTCGTTTCCACCATCGTAGTAACCTATACCCTAAACTAGGTGCATTAGAATCGACCTCTGGGTTTCCACCATTAACCGTACATCACCTTATTCAAGGGATTTGTTAATTAATGTGAATTTAGTCTCTTTTCAACCGTTAATTCTTCTTTCAAAGTAATTAAAGGCATTATATTATCATTATGGTGATAAAGCATAATAATATAATTGAGAAAATGAAATCATACCATGGATTTAAGAGACAAATTATGAATTACTATGATAAAAATGTCATACAATGCGTCCCCGGGCTACTCCCGGTTCTAAAGATAAAGGGAATTAGCCTCTCATGTTCATCTCAGAGCAAAACATGGTTGAAGAAAGGGGAAACATGGAGAAAAATGTGAATCAGTGATGAAATCCCTGAACGGAGAAGATCCAATCGTTCCTCGGTATAGAGTGCGCGATCTACAGCCTTTCGACGATGGAAAATGTCTTTTTTTGGCTTCCAGAATGGCTGGGGCGTGCTTCTGGGCTCCGTTTTCTCTCCACACCTTCTCAGGACGTGTGTAGTGGCTAATGACGTGATACCTTGCTCTTGGCCACCGTCATTAGGTATAATCACCGAGTTAGGTTGCAAAAATATCACAACCGTTGGATTAGAGCCGATCTGAAACAAACTCTGATCTGACGGTGTTGATACCATCGACGTGGGTTGAATGTATTGACCCCTTGCAATATCGGCAAGCCTTCTTTTCTTTTCCTCATTGCGCCTGATGCTGACTCGATACCATCGACGCGGGTCGATGGTATCGACACCCTTAGGTGTCACTTTTATCCCTTTTTCGTCGCTGAAGCTACACATGTCGATAGTATCGACTTTGGGGTCGATAGTATCGACTGGCTGGTCGCCAACAACTTTATGATACGTTGCTACCATCGACTTCCCAGTCGATGGTATCGACTCTGCGCTGCTCTTTGCGGCTGCCTGCCTATGGCTGTGTCGATAGTATCGATTGTTGTCGATGGTATCGACAGCAGCATATATGTGTTTTTCCTAAAATTGCAAAACAAAACCACATAAGCCGAGATAAAACCTATTATTGTAATCATTTATGCTCAAAACCATAAAATAAGAGAGTTTTGACACTCAGAAGGATCATAGACTAAAGTAAGTGAATTATGCAATATTAACCACCAAAGTGACCAATAAACGCATAAATCGCAAGTAAAACAAGTCTATAAATGCGACTCAAAATCATCACATCAAACTCCCCTAAGCTTGAACATTGTTCGTCCTCGAGCAACAAAATTCTAGAATAGAATTGTGAGGGTCAACTAAAGAACATATTATCACAACAGACCACCATATAATCCCCGCCAGACATTCACATTCCGGCCCTCACTAACCACAGAATGATAATTACCCTAAAGGCGACAATAATCATCCATAAAAGATATCTACCTCAAAATTGATGAACATTATCACATAAGGCAGTTAACATAATAAAGTCCTCCAGTCCAGACTCGGTGCATCTTGTGATCTCCTATCTACGTTGCTCACCCTAACTACCATGTACATGGAAGCAGCTCTCCTGGTCTTAATGAGTGAGGAGAAAATCACGGTGGCCTACCAATTCGAGCAACGGGTGGATGGAATGGGTGGCTTGTGGAAGAAATGGAAGCATTATACAGTTTTAACATGCACAAAAACAATAATGACCTAAATTATGCATATGCAACTGAAAATGCCCTAATGCCTACATTTAGGTGGAATGATGCATGCACTATCATTCCGTCTCAATGTGAGATGGAATATCTAAGAGAACTACATCATGTACTTATTCTTCTTAAAAGGCAGTGAGAACAGGTTCCTTTCTCCCTCTCATTCCTACTTATTTCTCAATTCCCTTTGTTTCTCTTTTTTTCTCTTTTTTTTCATTTTTTTTCAAGCCCTTATTTTCATATATGACAATGAATCATTTGTCGGGCTCACTTATTGCTGCATAACTTATACATTTGAAACATTCAGAAGGTATGGAACAAATTCATCACCTTTTATGTTTCAGAAGAAAGAAGATATGCATGATGTACTATATGCACAAAAGATGTGAATGCAACTACAAAATGATAGTTATGAAACTAA
Source organism: Alisma plantago-aquatica (assembly GCA_963693085.1). Classification (NCBI taxonomy): domain Eukaryota; kingdom Viridiplantae; phylum Streptophyta; class Magnoliopsida; order Alismatales; family Alismataceae; genus Alisma; species Alisma plantago-aquatica. The sequence continues at coordinate 351,990,688 of OY856413.1, read as the reverse complement.
ATGACACACACCTAAAGATAATGTGCATGTATAACTACTCTATTTTTTTTCTTTCCATGCAAAAATATGTGAAAATAGTTGCAATGCATGACCTATCTACATGGAATGCAATCAAAGAGAGATGAAAACCATAATGTACTTCTAGTTCTTATGGTGGAGTATGAAAACAATGGAGTGGATAGATCACAAGATTAATTGACTGAACCTTTGGAAAAAAATTATGTGTCCCTCCTTACTGACCTGTGTAGTAATTAAGAGGTTTCTCTCTCTTATTTCAAATTAAAGTCTCATTATCATTTGTTCAGTTTAGGCTCAAACAACCAATTCCGTCCACTTTTCATGAATCATAGGAATGTACAGTTGTGATTTCCTATTTTAGAGTTGACAAACCCAATTATTTCCTTAAGTTATGTGCTCAAAGTTAAACAACACAAGCTTGCAAAAGCACTAAATTTTTTTTAAATATGCCCCTGATTCCCATGTACAAGCAATGAGATGACACATGACTTAAGACATCCACAATTACACTAGATAGAGTGTGGATCCTACGAACAACTAATAATTAAGAGAAATAAATGAAAAATCACAAAGCAATAAAAACTAAAAACTAGGAAAAATAAAGGATAAAGCTGTTCCAACTCCCCCCCCCAAGCTTGAATTCGACTATGGCCTCATAGTAAAAAATAACCTTAAAAGGTGGAACAATGGTACCAATCATTCTTCAGGAGGAGGCGGGTACTGCGGGGATGAGGGGTCCCAAGATGAGTACTGCCCCTAGAAGCTCGGATCATACTGGGGCATTGGCGGAGGTTCTGGATACCCCCCAAAATAATTCTGGCTCCAGTAATGATCGTAGAAGGGCTGCTGCTGCATCTCCATCCTATGCAACCTGTCGTGGATGTGTTGTTAGTTGTCGAGGAGGAGGCGCTCATTCTCGAAAATGGTCCTCTGGTTATCTAACAGCCGATTCGTTGTATCCTGAATACCGGCGTATGAAGCTGTATGCTACAGTTGGGTTTGTTGGATCTCTTACATCATTGTATACATCCCCTGCATGGAGTAGACATCCTCACCTTGATGAGTGGGCTGTGGTGGCGGAGGCTGCGAAGAAGATGATGCACCCGGATGCATGCGGGGACGCTTCCGGGGTGCTACTCGTGCCCAAAGAGGAGTGAAAGCCTCCTCTTCCTCTTCATGCTCGTCGCCATCATTATCATTGTCGTCATTGCCGCCGTCTTCATCCGAGTCATCAATGGCTATGACGGGCCACCTGAAATGCTGAGCGCCCTCGATGTTGAAGACGGGGTCTGGTAGAGAACACTCTTGATATGCGTGATTAAATGGCAATGTGCATATGCCAAGCCATCACGAAGCAGGATGAGGTTGGAGCAGTGCAGATGCTGGAGGTTGACCTTGCTCCTATTAGAAAGGGGAGTAAGCTGGGAGAAATCTAACCCAAGATAGAGGGCCAGCGGTGTGATGAGCACTCCAAAGTGGATTGGAGCCTTCCGCGTACTCCTCCTCACGGACAACACGCGCGTTAAGAAGAACACACCCCAATTTCACTCCTCACACTTCAACAATTTGTGTAGGAAGAACAAATCTGTCTCTTGAAACTTGCTAAGAGACAGGTCACCATGAGCGAACAGCGTGGTGGAGAGCATGCGGTGAAGAACCCGCACGAACGGATGCTCAAAGTCCCCAACTACCACATTTTGGTAGCTCACGGATTTGTTCAGGGGCGCAGTCACAAGCTGGGTGAAGATTTCATCGTAGTCCGTTTTGTTGTCTGGCCTCCGGTGCTGGTAAGCGTCATGATACCAGTTGTACATCGAATTGAACTAGGCGAGGGTAATGGTGTAGTTGTTGTTGAAGAGTCTGAACGACACCCGCCCTTTCTTCCATTCTCTGTCGGTGGCGATCAAGTCATTGGGCAGCACATTGATGTCTAATGATGCCATGAACTCCGCCACAAGTTCCTTGTAAGTCGGCCACTCGCCGAAGAAAGGCTGGAAGTCGGCGTGGAACTCTATCTTGTTGGGCCTCCTGGTTGTGTGTCTCGCCTGTCCCTTCAAGACGTAGGTGAGGTTTGCCTCGAACCCCAGATCACAGACCATTGTCCGATCAACATAGCACGTGGGCTCGATCTTTCTCTTCATCAGTTCCTCGTAGACCTTCTGGACCTCTGCGGAAGGGTGGACAATCCTCAGACGAGGAATGGATGCAATAGGTGGAGGAATGAACTTGGGGATCTCCATAGGATCCGCCCGTGAAGAAGATGCACCGGATGTATGCATCGTCGTCCCTGAGAAAGAAGGAATAGAAGATGGAGCTTGGTGAAGGTCGGAGAAGACAATCTCCGCTCGGTGAAGGCTCGGGGAAGATCATGCTCCTTGGATGCTCATGGCAAGCCTCCAGTCGCACAGCACAGTGTGAAGCACAAGTAGGGGAGAAAGACTCTGAAGGTGTGATGTCATATGACAACCATCCCTCCCTTTTATAGATGTGGTCGTCGCTGCTATGCACCCGTCGATACCATCGACGCGGGTCGATGGTATCGACACCTATAGCACAATCTGGTCTTCTGCTGGTATCGACGGTCGTCAATAGCCTGATGTGGGGGCCCAGATCGATGACGCGTTGATACCATCGATGAGGGTCGATGGTATCGACCCATACCACGGATCGATTGTCTTGATGTAGCGATCGCCGTTGATTCCTTCTCACGGATCGGTGACATGTCGCGTCGATACCATCGACGCAAGTCGATAGTATTGACTCTTCTTAGGGCAAACACCCTCGCGAGGCCCGGCCGCCGCTTTCTGCCTGTAATCGGGTCGATACCATCGATAGGCTCGTCGATGGTATCGACTTCACTGAGACAAATTTTGTTTGAATATCTTTAGGGATCTCGATAGTATCGACAGCCATGTCGATACTATCGACCCTGTTCTGGTGATTTCTTCAGCGCTACTGATGGTAGGTCGATACCATTGATGAGGCTGTCGATAGTATCGACTCAGAGAAATGTTTGCAGCCACCTAACTGTACCCATGTCGATACCATCGACACATGGGTCGATGGTATCGACCCTGCCTCAGTCATGCACATTGAACAAACGATCAAGGTATCTTTTTTACACTAAAAGCAAAATTAAACCAAACTAACTTACAGATGTGAAAGAAACTAAACGAAACTACCAATGGTTGGGTTGCCTCCCAAGAAGCGCCCTTATTTAACGTCTTAGGCTAGACGAAATCAATCTCATCAACTTGGAGCTTCGAAGAGTGTTCCTATGGGATCACTCGGCAGTTTGAACTCAACTCGATCCTGACAAATCCCTAAAGTCAATGAACCTATCTCGATAGCTGAGATAACATCAGCCGACGCTTGAAATGGCCTACCTAATAGCATCTCGCAACCCCTTAGCTGCGACATGTCCATAACAATGAAATCGACCGGAAAGATAAACCTGTCTACTTTGACAAGTACATCCTCGCACACTCCGAAGGGCTTCACAATAGACCCATCTGCCAACTCAATAGTCATAGCAGGTTTCTTTAGTTTCTTCAACCCAAGCTTCTGAAACGTGGACAGTGGCATAAGATTGATATCGGCCCCTGAGTCACACTGTGCTTTTGGAAAATTTTGCCCTCCTATAGAATATGGAATGTAGAAACCTCCTAGATCTTTCCTCTTTTGTGGTAAATTCCCATGGATAATTGATCTCACCATCTCATTCACTCGACAAACATCTGTGTCTTTGATCCACCTTTTCTTAGTGATAATTTCCTTGATAAACCTCCCGTATGCTGGAATATGCTCTATCATTTCCACGAATGGAATATTGATATGGAGTTTCCTGAACATCTCTAAGAACTTCCTGTAATGTCTATGTACTTTCTTCAGCATCGGACCATCGGGAAAAGACGCAACTGTCGCATTTAGATGCTTCTGAGGTGGCACATATGGGCTTTTCGGGGTCTCCTCCCCTAAGCTTGCTTCAATGTCACCCTCTAGCGTAGGCTTTGGCACCTCATTTACAACTGATGTAACTTATGGCTGCTCATCCTTCTCAGTGGTTGCAGCTTCAACATGACATATAGCCTTCACCTGCTCTTCATGCTAAAGTGTGGGCGCAACCGTGTTGGGCTCGTGGTGGGTTTTTCTGACTGGAAAATATCCGCCAGGTAGTCCATAATGACTGCGAGGATATGGTATTTTCGGTGTAGCCTCCGTATTAAAAATCATCTTATCTTTCGCCTGGACCTCCACCACCGGGGGATCTGCCTCAGTAATCACATATATATATTTCACTTGATGATGTGCTTGAATAGTGTCTGCATTCCCAGCCTCTCTTTGTTGATTTGTAAGCTTCATGGCTGTCACCTCATTGGAAATTTGGGTCACAGTCGTCTCTAGTGCCCTCATATGCGCTCCATGGCTTTGCAATGTCTGCCCAAATTTAGTCAAAATCTCACCTTGGGACTGCAACTGCTTACTAAACATGCTCATCATCTCTTGATTTTGCTGTACCACTTGACTAAGCAACTCGGTGCTTTTGTCTTCAGCCCTTGGTTGTGGCTTTGCATCTGGATCTTGTAGGAAGTTGTTTGGATCATTCCATGATAATTTCCTATCCTTCCTCCAAGCATAATCATTGTTTCTATAGCCCCGTTGTTGCATAAATTTGACATGGGCTTCCTCGTCTGATTCTACATCTTCTTTGGCGAGCAATTTCTTGACTAGAAGGTCTAATTTGTCATTCAGCTCCTTGATGGCCCTGGACTCACCTACAACTTTAACTTGTTCTGGCGCATCCCTATCGCCCCAAGATTGCTTCTTTGCCATGTTTTTTTTAGAATCTCCCAACACCTTGTGCCAATGTTGTTCAAGAAAAACCCTGAACCTGCTGAATCCAGGTTGCTTCTATCATGCTCAGAAAGAGCAAAATAGAAAATTTTAACCTATTTCTCCTTGTCCAAACCATGGTGTGGGTACCTCCTCAGCATTATCTGACATCGTTCCCAAGTCTCAGAATAAGTTTCACCCGCTTTCTGACTGAAATTATGTATTTTTCTGATCAGACAGCGGAAAGAATCTTTCAAAGAACACTTCAACCATGTGGTTCCATGATTCCACATACTCATCATCAATATTATGTAGCCATTCTCACGCATTTCCGGCCAGAGAGCTGGGGAACAGCTTCAGGTAAAGTGTCTCCTACGAGAACTTGTCTATTTTGATCACGTCACAGTTCTCCACGAATTGGCTTATATGAGTCACCGGATCTTCATTTTTAAGTCCGTGAAATGCATTCGATTTGACCAAATTTATTAATGCAGGATCAATTTTATAAGTTGGAATATTGACTGCATGCTTCTTTATTGGCCCCTTAGAAGTGGATGAGGAAGAAGCTTTTATTTTCTCCCATATTGTCTGCTCTTCTGCCATGGCTTCTTGTTCTGAGTCGGAATCTATTTCGTCTGGTTGGTCTTGAATATAGTTCTGCTCGTCTTCTGGTCCCGGCAGTGGAACCTCTGGTGATTGTTGCGTGTAGTCGGTGCTACGCGTCCTCGCCATGCACCAGTACCTGCAAAATAATAATTTAGGATCAGTACCGCGCTAGATGATTTCTAAATATGAAAGATAAACTATGAATTTCAAAAATGATAATAAAATAAAAAGTGGCCTAGAATGGCCGCTTGTAGCACTCGTAGTGCCGACAATTGACGTGTCCCCAACAACGGTGCCAAAAACTTGACATGATTTTACCGTGTGTATAACGCAAGTGTATGCGTCAATGTAGTATAGGCCTTTGTGAGGCCCGAGTCGAACTCATGGACACTGAATTATCGGTAGACTACTACTAACTACTCACAATCAGCTAGGCCAATTAAAAGGTTCTGAGAGTTGTTAAAAATTAAAAGAAAATAAAATAAAACAAAGCAATCGATTAAGTGTTTAGTTTAATCAATTCAAATGGAAATATTTAGGATTGTGGTTTCACCACGGGTTTTCATTGTATGAATTTCCATATAGTTACTCAGGTTCATCTCTCAATCCGACTAGTTTCCTGTAGTCAGAATTGTCCACTGTCGTGGTGCAATTCACTACCTATGTCTAGGTCAGTTCCACCGTCGTAGTAACCTATACCCTAAACTAGGTGCATTAGAATCGACCTCTGGGTTTCCACCATTAACCGTACATCACCTTGTTCAAGGGATTTGTTAATGAATGTGAATTTCGTCTCTTTTCAACCGTTAATTCTTCTTTCAAAGTAATTAAAGGCATTAGATTATCATTATGGTGATCAAACATAATAATATAATTGAGAAAACGAAATCATACCACGGATTTAAGAGACAAATTATGAATTACTATGATAAAAATGTCATACAATGCGTCCCCGGGCTATTCCCGGTCCTAAAGATAAAGGGGATTAGCCTCGCATGTTCATCTCAGAGAAAAACATGGTTGAAGAAAGGGGAAACATGGAGAAAAATGTGAATAAGTGATGAAACCCCTGAACGGAGAAGATCCAGTCGTTCCTCGGCGTAGAGTGTGCGATCTACAGCCTTTCGGCGGTGGAAAACATCTTCTTCGACTTCTAGAACGGCTGAGGCGTGATTCTGGGCTCCGTTCTTCTCTCCACACCTTCTCAGGACGTGTGTAGCGGCTAATGACGTGGTACCCTGCTCTTGGCCTCCGTCATTAGGTATAATCACTGAGTTAGGTTGCAAAAATATCACAACCATTGGATTAGAGATGATCTAAAAACACACTGATCTGACGGTGTCGACACCATCGACGTGGGTCGATGGTATCCACCCCTTGCGATATCGGCAAGACTTCTTTTCTTTTCGTCATTGCACCTGATGCTGACTCGATACTATCGACGTGGGTCGATGGTATCGACACCCTTAGTTCGACTTCGGCAAGATTTCTTTTCTTTTCTTTTCGTCACTGAAGCTACACGTGTCGATAGTATCGACTTCGGGGTCGATTGTATCGACTGGATGGTCGCCAGCAACCTGATGATACGTCGCTACCATCGACTTCCCAGTCGATGGTATCGACTCTGTGCTGCTCTTTGCGGCTACCTGCCTGTGGCTGTGTCGATAGTATCGACTGCTGTCGATGGTATCGACAGCAACAGATATGTGTTTTTCCTGAAATTGCAAAACAAAACCACATAAGCTGAGATAAAAACTATTATTGTAATCATTTATGCTCAAAACCATAAAATAACAGAGATTTGACACTGAGAAGGATCATAGACTAAAGTAAGTGAATTATGCAATATTAACCACCAAAGTGACCAATAAATGCATAAATCGCAAGTAAAACAAGTCTATAAATGCGACTCAAAATCATCGCATCACTACTACAACATGGTCTTCCAACGGTTCAAGGCCTAAAAGTTGTCTAAAAGACCGTGCACAAGATTTCTTCATGTTATTCCTATTTATGGTCTTGTATTATCTATGACACCAGTTGAGTATTGTGCCATTTAACATTACCGATTATGATCCCTCTATATCCTAGTAATGAGCATTTCCCCCTTTATCATTCTACATATCTTGATTCTTTTGGACATCATGTGGTACAGTGAAGCATCCGCCCATGCTTTAAGTTCCCACATGATGTCATTTGAGATGACCTCTTTGGGGAATTATTTCTCAAGCTATGATAAAAGCTTTGAAAGAAGCTCAAGTTGCCTTTCTATAAGCATGTCATGACAGTATTTACGCCAAGAAACCATCAGACATTTTATTATTTTATTGGACTGATAAAAATCATATTTGTGTTAATCTTATTGCTGCCTCTCCATTAACTCAGAACATATCAAATAACTTCAAGGCAGGTCAGACAGATTTTTATGCGGTCACACACGATATTCGTAGGCATGGGACTGTGTGTGAAGCAAACTACCATCATTTCATTTTCTTTGTCTTTGATGTCTTTAATGTTTTTGATGATGACTCAATTTCCCTTGTACTAGCATACAACGTATCATAAATAGGAATGTGATAATGCCATCATCTACTTCTTCATATTTTTTCTTTAGATCATTGGACTTTGTCATACAAATAGGTTTAACAACCCAATTTATAGCTCGAGTCTCTACAAAGGCATATTTAAACGTGTGTCGCAAAACTATATACTTCTCTTTGTAATTCAATAAATGGTAAGAATTATGTATGGTTTATTTTTTCTTTAGCTATCAATATACATCATCAATTTTTGGAAATTTAAATACACATTTAATGTTAAGAATGTATTGTTGTATCTTCACAGAAACCATTGTAGAAAGTATATATAACAAATAATCCTATCAAGAAAATAATTGAATGTCCTTGTACATTATGTAGTGATTTATACAATACATTTATGTGTATATTATTAAAGTTCCTACACTAATTGATATACTATTTTGGTGAATAACATTTTAATCTTATAGGTATAACACTTGTACATTTCATGCAAAATGATAAATACATGTTTCCTATATATATATATATATATATATATATATATATATATATATATATATATATACATTATATACATATATATATATATTTGTGTGTGTATGGATGTATGTATTATAGGGAATTGGTCATTTCTAAAGTTGTTATCCATAGAGTGAAATATAAAGTACAAATACTTATATCAAAAAACTTTCTCTTCATAGGATTTTAATGAAATTTTTAATGGAACATTTACCAATTGAAACAATTCACTTTTTTACATTTTTGACATACAATGAGTAACAAATTATATGTATAAATATTAGCTAATTGTAATGATATTGCAAAAAGAAACATTTTTTGGGTTTGTTTTAATTATTATTTGTGTTGGAAGATTAACACATTTTCTTATGAGGCATAAAAAGATATGTTAAAAAATAGTAGTTGATAAATTTTCTAATTTATGGGTTTTTTTGTATATGATTCAATTGACATACACTATAACTTGTCAATAATATAGATTTGTACCAATGTGTGAGATGTAACTCACTAAAATGTAGGGTAATGGATTAATATTGGAATTTACATGACCATGCATATGTTTTCTTATAATTGTTTGATTCTATTTTTGTATTTATATTACCAAATGTATACAAATCATAAATACTTAGAGTAATCAAAGTCACATATTAATATATATTTCTGTGAAGAGGGGGGTACTCCTAAAAAAATTCTATAAGCACTTATCATGTATATTAATAGGAAAATAATTGAAAGAAAAATAAAAAGTAAACTATTTGTTCTTAATGTATGAATCTAAATTAACTAGGATACTATATTTCACATCATGCTACCTTATATTTTTGTTAACGATAACAAGATTGTTTTTTCTTGTATATTTTTGTAGTACAATAACATGTATCACACAGGCAACCATACCTTTATAAGTGTAACTGTATTATGAAGCTTTCAATTTTCTTCTTATGCATTTTGAATATGTCATATTTTAGTAATGGTTACTTCATCAATTTGAACTGAATGGGAATGTAAAAATGCATCTATTGGGCATGAATCTAAGATATTCTTTTATAAAAAGATGTTGGAACAAGAAGATAACCCACTTTTGAATTTTAATATGTGAACTACTATAATGTTTTTAGTGAAGGAAATTAAAATTCACCACATCTTACACATATGCTTTCCACAACCTAAAAAGATCATTTGCCAATATCCTCCCCTAATATCCAACATATAAACGGGTATGAATATTGTTGGGGTAAGAGATCAAAGACACTTGTTGTGTCACTCGATATTCTGTTAGGTAGGAATGTATATGGCATAAAACAAAATGTAATGAAATGTCGGGGTAAGATATCAAAGACAACTGTTGTGTCACTCGATATTTCATTGGATAGGAATGTGTATGGCATGAAAAAAAATGTAATGAAATTAATTGAAAATATACCATGAACATGAATTTGAAAAACTATTTCTAATAGTACTTCCACATGATTCCTCAAGGTTAATTTTTTTTTGCATTTTTTTCTTTTCTCTACTTATCAAAAGATTTATTTGAGTCAATAAAAGACTCAAGGAATGTCGTAAGATTAGTTGTCATATTGGTGATTGAACTAACTTGGTCATCACATTGATTGTCATGATACAAATTGAAATACCTACACATTTTTTATAAGGATATAGTCAAGTGAAACAAGAGAATTTTGATAATTAAGTGGCATGTTATCTAGGATATGCTACATTCAATTCTAATTAGAGATGAATCTAATCTCTAGGAAGTTGCCTTGAAAACATCATTCTTGTGAATACAATTCATACTATTGGTTTTACTCTGGTGTGACAAACCACCACACCTTTTTCTAGGTTGGGTTCAATGTTGCCTTATTAGCATTGTTTTCATTATAATAAAAGATACATAATAATAAATATAAAATAAGTATTGATATTTTGCTGGACTATCATGATAATAGATGTAAATATATTTCATTAAAACACAGATGATTCTAACTTCTTTTTTTGTTTTGTTCTCTCAATTAATATTTGCAAAATATATGTACAAATGGCACATGCAACACATGTGTATGGACTAGTTAAATCTAATCTGAACTGTGAATATGAAATTCGAATTTGTATCTTAATTACTAAAAAAATAAGATTAGATCTGAAAAAATTATTAGGCATGTGGATCTAATTTATGACTACTCACATTGAGTAATTGGAATCTAAAATTGAAATCTACATTCTAGTTGTTGAACAAATATTAATCCAAAACTTGTATTTAATAGATGACTAGATTTGTTTCTAATAACAGATATGTGACATATGTGTCTAAAGGCTTGAGAAACTTAAATGCACTAAATGTAGAAATACTAATTGTAGGCATCTTAAGTATCAAAAATCTAAAATATGATAACTTCACAACATACTTAATTTAATAAAGTTTGATTACTCAAAGTATCATTGAACATGATGTAAGAATTGAATACTAAATGTCTAATAGTAACTTAATTTCTAAGTTACTTCATGGAAAGGTATAGGATGAATCATAATAATAATGAAATTCAATAGACATGGACCAATTACTTTATTTGAGGATATCCTTAACGTAGTCTGGATCCTTGGTTCACAACATATTAGCTTGGACATCAACAAGAATTCTATAAGCCATGTGTAATCCTTCTTTCCATTCCTATATCACAAACCCCATCACTCTAAGCTCCTAAACTATATTAGGGTTATTATTTAGACTAAACATAACACTGATCTAAAACCATGACAAAATATTAGTATTGAAAGTGTATCAAAACTTACATTATATAACTATCATGATCTTATTCTCAAATAAGGCAAAATTTGTCTTATGCACTAATATGAGCATATACATCATATAATGAGAATAAATCTCCAAAATAATCACTTATAGTAATGTTACTGAATCAATTATGAAATCATAGGAAAATACAATTAAAAATCATTTTCCAAATAAAATAGGCACATAATATACATGTTGTCTCACAAATGATCATTAGTATCATACATAATGTCCACATAGGTTAAAAAATTAAATACTAATGCAATTATACATGAAAATATGGAAAAACATTTCTAAAGAGGAAGCAAATTATATAATAGGGTTTAGGTAAAAATATCAGATTATTTCACTATCAATCAATGGATCAAATACCCAAAAGCCCCTTATTAGGGCTTACATCAAAAATCTGAATAAAACTTAAGATAGAAATGATCATGCTTTTGAATCATTTTAAACCTATCAAAAGACACCTTAGGTAAAATATTCATTGATTTGGAAAGTCGTTTGCTTTCTTTAATGCCCAAAACATTGAAATCTCTTGTATCTTAGAAATCAAAGCATAAATTTATGAAAGGTCGAAAAACCCTTTGCAGACATTTTTACAAGATACTAGACATCATATGCTTTCTATAGAAACCTTATATGCCAATATAAGAGTTCCTTATCCCAATATATAAAATTTTGAAAATAGCTCATTTTGAATCGATCCCAACCATTGGTTTGAAATCAAAGGGATTGTGGTTGCGTCCCCTTTTTCTTGCTTTTGGGTTGTAGATCCAGCAGTATTTGGCTCCTTGTTTTCCCATGGATCCGAACATGGGGAGGTCCCCTATTCTACCTATGATGGCTACTTCCATCGCATGGTTTGTGTTTGGATACCTCAATCTCGACGCTCAAGTTGTCATAGCTTGTGCCTAGGAATCCATAACCTTCATCCAACCTCGCTAGCTTGGATGGCACCATACACAAGAATAAGTCAGCCATGTTAAGAATGTCTTATACTCTACCCTACTTCCACAACCATGCCTCCCATTTGCCTTACTCTTCATGTTCTCTTTTTCTCTCTCACTCTCAGTTTCATGTGAAACCCTAGATCGAACTTGCTAGCCCCTCGTAAACTAGAATCTTAGGCTTTTATAACCTCCCAATCCAAGATCAAGGATGATGTTTCCCTTCCATGCACTAGTACAGAGCCAACCTTTGGTGACGATTATTTAAGGCCTTTGGCGACAATTTCAAAGAGACACATATATGGGAGACGCTAAAAGGAGAACCCTTAGGCATCAGTTTTCAAACCGACGCCATATCAAACTTACGCCATAACCCTTCACACTACCGAAAACACGCCAGTAGGGGCCACTATAGGCGTCGGTTATAAGTAGGGAAACCGATGCAAAAACCCTTCACACCACCCAAAACGCGCCAGCAAGGGCTCTATAGGTGTCAGTTATCAATACCGAAACCAACACCATAATCATTCACACCACAAAAAGGGTGCCATCTAGGACACCATCGACATCAGTTTCTTAGTAATAACTGATGCCACCCCACCACGACTGTGCTTCCCAACACGGCTGTGGCACCTAGCCACATAGACCTCAGTTTTTTGCTAATAACCGATGATGTATGTCTTTGTTGTCGATTTTATACTAATAACCGACGTCTATGTTTTGATTTTTTTTTCTTATCAGTTTGCAGGCCTGTTGTGGCTTGCCAACAGGATGTAGAAACCTGTAGTTCAGTTCTGAACTGTAGGATTACATCATCCATTGATATCAGCCAACAACAGGACACAAACCTACAAAATTAACACGATTCATTTTCACACATTTAGTAACCTGCAGTTCCATTCAATTTTCACATTCACACATGTAGAAACATTCAGACACATGTAGAAACATTCATGTAGCAACCTAGAGTTCCATTCATTTTCGCATTCACACATGTATAAACATTCAGACACATGTAGAAACATTCAGACATGTAGAAACATTCACACATATGACAATTCAGAAAAATTCATTTACAAAATATCATTCTTTAGTCATTATCACTATCAACATCGCAATTATATTTTAAAACCCCCACTACTTGTATGGCTTTTTCCCATTCTTCTCTTACATCATTTAATTCATCTGCCGTATAGGGAGCATGTACATATAATAAGGCCTTACCTGTAGTGGGGTCAGTTTTAAACACCTGCAAAGATAATGATGTATATATATAATTAATAATATAGATTTCATATTATCTAATGAGACTATATATAATACCTCATATATGGTATCAATGTCCACTGCGGCATATTTGATAATCATGTGCATAAATTGCATCACATAGTTTGCACATGCCCAACCGTTGTCTTCTGTAGCACACTATAAATTGAAAGATACAATATACTAAAAAATGCAACTAAGCACAGTTCACATAAATAATATATACATTGGAGTCGGGAACTTACTTCCACGTTCTCCCAAATTATTGACTGGTTCTTTTTCCTGGCGACCTTTCCTCCAGCTTTTTTGAACTCATGTAAACTCCTACATGTTAATGTAACACTGTAAATTGCGTAATTAAATAGTAATGTAATAACATATGTTAACGGATATAAAAATGAAATATTTCTCACTAGAATAATGCCATTTTCATTGCATGTCCATATTTTGGATTCAATTTAGTCCCCTTAGGATCTAGATAATAGATAGTGAACGTCCTGGGGACAATAACTAGTAACTCCCAATGCGTACCCCTACAGGTAAAAAAGTTAAAAATTAATAACTCGAAATCCACAATAAAAATGTAATTTTCTTAAGTCCAAATTATAAGAAAAGTAAACTTACTCCACACTGAATGGAGCTATTATCGCCGTCTTCTTATTTTGACCAAAATTTGTAAAAGCATCATAGTAGTATTGTTGAACTGACAAAGGCTCTTTAGCTACTAGACTAATCAAAGATGGAACCAAAAATCCTATATTTTCAAATGAAAAATATGCACATATCTTGTCTAAGTAGCTGTAAAACATGTAAACATGCATTACGTATGCAGTGATATATACGAAACCATATCACCGGATCCTACACAAGGTATATGGATGTATAAATAAGATCTCACCTTATCCATAACACTATCACATATGTATTCAGTCAATCATAGCAAAACAACTCCAAAATATCTTGTATAAATAGTTTGTTTTTGTATGATTGACCTGCAACATCCATATCAATAGAAACATTTATCGGGTAATTTATATCATGTTCACCTAACCATATTGTCATACCCCTACAATTAGGACCTAATGGGGTAGGTAGGTCTTGTGGAACCCAATTTGGTAATGTAGGAGGTGGAGGTGGAGGCCTAGATGCTCTGGGTGTCTTCCTTTTAACCTGTATATATAATTTCAGATCAATTGACCTCATATATACACACTAACAATTTAACATAATGTAAATTTACCATACAATTTCAGTATAGACAACATCCGATTTGGGCCACAATATCACTCTGCCTTCTGCCTCACCAAGCATTTCACAATCTGGGTGGGCATATGGAAATGGAAGATGCATCCAACTGGAGAACATAGGTAGCAGGCTTACACGAACCCAACCATATGGTAATGGATACCCATGAAACATTTCCCCTAGAAGGGGTGGGTAACCCGACGCCTCTGCAATGACATATTCTTTACTTTTTAGATGGCATGGCTTCAACCCCTATAAATTTACATAAAGAATGTTAGATACATATATACATATCATATTGAAAACATATCATCTTGAAAAGACTAGCTACTATGCCATAAAAATACTTACAGCGGATGTGCTAGGTGGTGGGTCTACAAGATTACTCCCAACCTCTAAAGTAGGAGAAGAGCGAGATGCCATAGGTACTGTCTGAGTGGCAGTCTGAGATGCCTGCCACTTGCTCATTGCTTCATGGAGTGTTTTATCAACTGCTTCTTTGACTCTCTTATCAACTACTTCATCGACTCTCCTATTAACTATCTTATCTACCTATACTTGGATAAAAGAAATGTTAGCTTCTGATTATTGAATTCCCTTTTACAATAACATTCTAAAAAAAAGAATATGTTACCTCTTCTTGTGAAATTCCCACTTTTGGGACATGTGTGCATTGGGATGGCCCAAAGAACACTTTGACGCCCACACCAGCGCCTGCACCCCTAACACGTCCAGGATGCTCTGGGTTACCCAGAGCAGCTGTCAATTCATCCCTTGTGCCCTCAAGGATGAACTTGCCTTGTTTCCTCAGCTCGTGTAGCTCCCGCTAATCGCCATCAATAGAAATTGGTAAGTAAACACCACAAATAATCAATATTCGAATGATTGCTCTAAGAGTTGTATTTTACCATTTTTGCAGCCGCATCAGCAGTTGCGGGCTTCGTTATTTCTCCCTTCTTGTTTTGCCTCCTAGCTATCCAAACATCATGGAGAGGCAGAGGTGTGGTACCTATCGTAGAGGACTCCTGAGTAGAAGTAGACTGAGCAAACTAAGCAGTAGACTCAACCTGTAGTCTTTGGCGAACGCCTGCATAGCCCTTTGGACCCATTGTGTTGTCATGTACATTCAGTGCACGCCTTACTCTTTGTGCCTCACTGATAGCCTAGTTAGTATGCACATTGATTTGGTTAGTAACACTAAAGGTTAATCTTGAATAGGTGAATACAATATATATTAATTAAGTTGGGAGTGATGCCTAATACCTTGAATTCATCAGTTTTTCTTGAAGCAACAAATGCATCCCATTCTTCTAGGTCCAGGTAGTTCCACTGATCAGTGGCTGACTTCTTCCTCTTCTCACCATCTTTTATATAGTCTTGGGTGATATTTGTTCTATAGTTCCTTAGGACCCTCCCACATCATTGCATCACACATTTACTATGCAACTTTTCATCCAATGCAAATATACTCTGCAAAATAGAATTGCTATTAACTAGTATCCAAAAAATTAGTAATCTACAAAATATAATTGCAAATAATAATAACTCATGCATAAATCCTTCCATATTAAGTCTTTCTTCCCCTTAGGAACTTTATTCCAAGAATCTATCTTACAACCACAATGGCTACGAGTAACAACCCCAACATATGAAACAAACGAATTGCGGTTCACTCCAATTGCATTTCCTGCATTATCAAAATCTACAGCTAGTTTGGGTCCATTGCCCATTAGTGTTGTTAACTTATTCATCATAGTGATGCCCCTTCTCTTGTCAACTTTTTGGTACTTCTCATCAAGTGCCTCAAGTTCTTTAGAGGGTACATGTGCATCATCAACCTAAAATTTGACAAAATAAACACACTTACAGGATATAACTATAAATGGACATATAGATAGAAATATATGATATATTTTAAAACTTACATTGTGAGGCGGCACATTGGTATCCTCACCATGCTCATCATGGACATCACGGTCATCATGCCCATGCTCAACCATCTAAAAATGTCATTAAAAAATCAAACATTTAGCATTTGACATAACTAGAAGATAATGAAACATTGTATAGTTCACATATACAAATGAAACATTGAAAAATGAAACATATAAAAGTGAAACATTGAAAAATGAAACATATAAAAAAATATAAACATGCATGCCTCTAATATTGTGATATTTTATCAATTAACAATCCTTCATTGTGATCTCCGCCCACGTACAAGTCATCATTAGCTTCAATATTTTTTGGTGTTGGCAACCCAACTGATAATGGACTGGAGTCATCATACTTATCATAGTACTCTTCTTCATCTATTACATCGTCAATGAAATGTCTTTTACCATGAAGAACAATCGATCATTTATCGTTTGCAGGATCATCGATATAAAATACTTATTTCGCCTGTGATGCCAATATGAATGGTTCACCCTTCTCGCCAATCTTTTCAAAGTTCACTAAAGTGAAACCCAATTCATCCACTATAACTCCTTTGGTGTTATCAAACCAATTACATTTGTAGAGCGGAATTATGAAATCTATGTAGTCAAACTCCCATATGTCTTCAATGACACCGCAATATGACATTTTAGCTTCATGTGGACTCTTATCAGTTGCACTTACAAAAAACATAGTCGACGCTTGAAGGGTGACCCCACTGTTTTAGACAACACTCTTATCATCTTGGCACTTTGTGTAATATGTGAATCCATTAAAGTCATACCCTTCATAAGACATAATATTCAATTTTGGTTTAAAGGTGAGTCATTTGATAGTTTCAGTAATATCATTTGGTGTTTGAGATAGTTGATGTAAGATTTTATCTTCAAACCACTTAATAAAGGTATGGTTATGCTCTCTAGCAAGCCACATTGAATTGGCTCGAGGATATTATCTCTTGATGAAATTGGTATGTTCCTAGATATAAACACTCACTTCTTCCATGTTGTGTAAAATATACAAGTGACCTTGTTCCAACTGCTCACGACTGATTACTTTCACCTGTGATCCCAAAATTCCTTTGCCAAACTGCTCTTAATATTCTTGTCATTAACAGGAGTGTCATTACCACTTAGAAAGTCATTGCCAAAATCCATAACCTCTCTCACCACATAACCCTCAATAATACTCCCTTTGGGCCGATAACGATTTCGAACATCACTTTTAAAAATGCTCATGTATCGTTCAAAGGGATACATTTAATGCAAGAAAACTGGTCCCAATATTTTCAGTTCCCTAGTCAAGTGGACAACAAGAACTACTACAGAACAAGCCTTTAGCGTCAGTTAATTAAGGCCTTTAGTGTCAGTTTCCAAGTGACACCCAAGTGGGTGCCGCTAAAGGTGGACCCCTTCGGCGTCAGTTCCCTAACCGATGCCAAAATGCTTCCCGCCACCGAAAATGCACCAACAAAGGGACTATAGGCATCGATTATTTAAGAAAACCGACATAATAGAGTGGTTACAGATGTCAGTTATTAAAAGAACCAACACAATTACCCTTCCTGCCATCAATAAAGTCATCGGTTTTATTCAAATAACCGATGCCATATCACTGCGTGCTGGCCAACACGGACGTGGTAAGAGGCGTCGGTTATTACCAATAACTGACACTAGGACGGGATAAAGACGTAGGTTTTTTACTAAAAACCAATGTTGTATTATTTTGGTATCGGTTATTTATAAACAACTAATGCCTATTTGTGCATTTTTTTTCTTATCAGTTTGCAGGCCTGCTGTATGGTTGGTCAACAGGATGCAGAACCTACAGTTCAATTCTGAACTGTAGGTTTACAACATCCATTGAAATCAGCCATACAACAAGACAAAAACCTACAAAGTTATTCACATTCAGACACATGTATTGATCAGATACATGTAGAAACCTACAAAGTTATTTACATACACATTCAGTTCCATTCATTTCATCTTTTTCACATTCAGACACATGTAGAAACATTCATGTATTGATTAGAAAAAGTCATTCACATTCACATTCACACATATGACAATTCATAAAAAGTCATTCACATTCACACAAAAATAATTATGAGAACAAAGTTATTCTTTATTCATCATCGTCATCATTGTCATCATTGTCAATAAAATTATATTTAAAAATTCCCACTCTTTGTAGGGATTTTTCCCATTCTTCTCTTACAACATCTAATTCCTCACTCATATAGGGAGTATGTACCTCTAATAGCTTTCCACCACTGCTAAATTCAGTAGTTTTAAAGACCTACAAAGAGAATGATGTATATATAATTAATAATATATAACAAGATTCATATATTTCATATTATCTAATGAGACTATGTATAATACCTGTTGTATCTTATCGATTTCCATTACGGCATGTTTGATGATTAGGTCATAAATCGCATCACATAGTAGGAACATGCCTAACTGTTGTCTTGTGTAGCACACTATAAATTGAAACATACAAAATATTCAAAAATACAAATAAGCACAATTCACATAAATAATATATACGTTGGAGTTAGGAAATTACTTTCACATTCTCCCAAATTAGTGACATATTCTTTTTCCTGGGGACCTTTCCTCCAGCTTTTTTGTACTCTTGTATATCCCTACATATGTTAATGTAACAGATTAAATTCCATAATTAAATAGTAATGTAGTAATAGATGTTAACGGATATAAAAACATGAAATTTCTCATGAGAATAATGGTCTTTTAATTGCATGTCCATATAATGTATTCAACTCATTCCCCATAGGATCTAGATAATAGATAGTGAACGTCTTGGGGACAATAACTAGTAACTCCCAATGTTTACCACTACAGGTAAGAAAGTAGAAAATAAATAACTCAAAATCCACAATAAAAATGTAATTTGCTTAAGTCCAAATTATAAGCAAAGTAAACTTACTCGACATTGAATGGAGCTATTATCACTGTCTTATTATTTTAACCAAAATATTGAAAAGAATCACAACAGTATGAAGTAACTAAAGAAGGGTCTACATCTACAAGACTAATCAAAGATGGAACCAAAAATCCCACATGGGTAAACCCAAAATTTGTACATATCGTGTGTAAGTGGCTGCAAAACATGTATTACGTATGCATTAATATATAAGAAACCAGATCACCGTATATAAAACAAGGTATATGGATGTATAAACAAGATCTCACCATATCCACAACACTATCATAGATGTATTCAACCAATCATAATGAAACAACTCCAAAATATCTTATTTTCGTATGATTGACCTGCATTAATATATATGCATTAATATGTATGCAAAACTTGTATTACGTATGCATTAATACGTATGCTAAACTTGTATAAATAGATTGTTATCGTATGATTAACCTGCAACATCCTATGGAACAGTAACATTTATAGGACAATTTAGATCATGTTCGCCGATCCATACTGCCACACCCCTACAATTAGGACCTATTGAGGCGTGTAGGTCTCTTGGAAGCCAACTTGGTAGTCGAGGAGGTGGAGGCCGAGATGTAGTGGGTCTCGTCTTTTTGACTTGTATATATAATTTCAGATCAATTGACTCATATATACACAGTAACAAATTAACGTAATGGAAATTTATCATACAATATTAGTATAGAGGACATCCGCTTCGGGCCACAATATCACTTTGCCTACTGCCTCACCAAGTGTTTCAGCATCTGGGTGTACATGAGGCAGTGCAAGATCCCTCCAGTCAGGGAGTACATGTATCGGGCTCACATGTACCACACCATCTGGTACTGGATACCCATGAAACATGCACCCTTTAAGGGGTGGATAAACCGACGCCTCTGGAATGATATATTCTTGACTTTTTAGTCGGCATGGCTTCAACCCCTACAAATTTATGTAAAGAATGTTATATGCATATATACACAAACATATCATCTTGAACAAACTAGCTAATATGTCATTAATATACTTACAGATGACGTGGTAGGTCGTGGGTCTATAGGATTACTCCCAACCTCTGCAGTAGGAGTATTAGGAGAAGCGCGACACATCACAGGTACTGTCTGAGTGGTCGTCTGAGATGCCAGCCACTTGCTAATTGCGTCATGGAGTCTCTTATCAAGTGTTTCCTCGACTCTCCTATCAATTAATGCATCTACCTATACATGGATAAAAGAAATGCTAGCTTCTGATTATTGAATTCCCTTTTGCAATAACATTCTAAAATAAGAATAGGTTACCTCAGCTTGTGAAAGTCCCACTTTTGGGATAGGTTTGTGCTGGGATGGCCCAAAGAACGCTTTGATGCCCACACCAGCGCCTGCACTGCTAACACATCCAGGATGCTCTCGGTTACCCAAAGCAACCGTCAGTTCATCCCTTGTGCCCTGAGGGATGAACTTGCCTTCCTTTCTCTGCTCGTGCAGCTTTCGCTATTCACCATCAACAAAAATTAGTAAGTAAACATAAAAATAATCAGTATCGATCGATTACTCTAATAGTTGATTTTTACCATTTTTGCAGCCGCCTCAGCAATTTCGGGCTTCGGTGTGTCTCCCTTCTTGTTTTTCCTCCCAGCTATCCACATAGCATGGCGAGGCAGAGGTGTGGGAGTAGTAGTAGAGGACTCTGCAGTCTCCTGAGTAGCAGCAAGCTGAGCAGACTGAGCCTGTAGTCTTTGGCAAACACCTGCATATCCTCTTGGACCCATTGTGTGGTCATGCACATTCAGTGCACGCCTTGCTCGTTGAGCATCGCTGATAGCCTAGCTAGTTAGCACATTGATTTGGTTAGTAACACTAAGGATTAATCTTGAATAGGTCAATACATAAGAACATATATTAATTAAATTGGGAGTGGCGCTTAATACCTTGAATTCATCTGTTTTTCTTTGGGTAACAAACTCCTACCAATCTTTGGGGTCCAGGTAGTTCCATTGTTGTCTGGCTTCCTTCTGTCTAAATTTATTTTATAAAGAGAATACAAACAAAAATTATTAGTGTAGAGTTTGTCAAATAGTGATCAATGTCTAGAATTGGAAATCAATCAAGAACCTCTTCTCAGCATCGCGTATATACTGTCGGGTGAGATTGGTCCTATAGTTCCTTAGGACCCTCCCACAGCGTTGCATTACACATTTACGATGCAACTTTTCATCCAGATCAAATATGCTCTGCAAATTTAATAGAATTTCTATTAACTAGTATCCTAAAAATTAGTAATCTACACAAATAGAATTACAAATAATAATAACTCAATCTATGCAATAGTATAACTTGAGGAATAATCCCAATAGTAACCAAGAGGATCATGTTGAAGGATGATGAAGTTGATGCATGTTAAAAAATTATATCAATCTATGCAGCCTATGAGACAGAAGTTTACATCACGTGATCACTCATCCTTCCAGTGTCTGAACTATATTTTGGCATGTGAAGCCTTCCAGATTCATAGAGATCTGGTAAATCACCACAAGAAAAACCCTTATCACTCTCAAGTCTTTGAGAGATTGGTGTACCTAGTGTCCACTGTTATTTTAGGAAAAAACTGTAATGGTACTGATAATACCATGTTTCTTATTCACAGATTAGGTTTCTTGTTATGTACGTTTCTTTTGATTGAATAGATGGTAATATTATAAAAAAAAAATAATAATAACTCACGCATAGTTCCTTCCATATATGGTCTTTCTTCCCCTTAGGAACTTTATGCCAGGATTCTAGATTAGGTCTGCAATAGCTACGAGTAAGAACCCCAAGATATGAAAGAAATGAGTTGTGGTTCACTCCATATGGATTTCCTGCATTATCGAAATCCACAACCAATTGGGTCCATTGCCCCTTTGTTGTAGTAACTTGTTCATCATTGTGATGCCCCTCACTTTCTCAATTTTCTTTTGCTGCTCATCAAGTGTTGTAATTTCTTCATGGGGTACATCACCAACCTAAAATTTGATAAAAAACACACTTACATGATATAATTATAAATGAACATATAGATAGAAACCTCATGGATATATTCTTAAAACTTACATTCTCAGGCGGCGCATGCACATCCTCACCCTCCCGGAGATCATCAACACGGTCATCATGGGAATGCTCAGCCATCTGAAAGTTCACATTCAAATTATAAATTTCACATTGTAAAGTAATTCACATTGTAAAGTACACATTCACAGTGTAAAGTAATTCACATTGTAAAGTTCATTCACAATGTGAAGTTCACATTCACATTGTAAAGTTCACATTCACAATGTAAAGTAAATCACATTGTAAAGTCCACATTCACATTGTAAAGTTCACATTGTAAAGTTCACATTTAGAAAAATAAAACTTATAAAAAATATAAACATGCATGCCTCTAATATTGTGATCTTTTATCAATTAACAATCCTTCATTGTGATCCCCACAAACATACAAGTCATTGTGATCCCCAACTTCAATGTTTGGTAGTGTTGGCAACCCAACTGAGAATGAACTGGAGTCATCATACTTATCATAGTACTCTTCTTCATCTATAGGATCTTCAATGGACTGTCTTTTACCATGAAGAACAACTGACCATTTATCATTTGTAGGATCATCGATATAAAATACTTGTTTTTCCTGTGATGCCAATATGAATGGTTCACCCTTCTCGCCAATCTTTTCAAAGTTCACTAACGTGAAACCCAATTCATCCACTATAACTCATTTGTTGTTGTCAACCCAATTACATTTAAAGAGTGGAATTTTGAAATCTACATAGTCAAACTCCCATATGTCTTCAATGAGACTATAATATGACATTTTTGCTTCATGTGTCTCTTATCATTTGCACTTGCAAAAAACAATGAAGACGCTTGAAGGGTGACCCCACTGTTTTATACGACACTCTTATCATCTTGACGCTTTGTGTAATACGAGAATCCATTTATGTCAAACCCTTCATAAGACATAACATTCAATTTTGGTTTAAAGGTGAGTCATTTTATGGTTTCAGTAAGATTATCTGGAGTTTGAGATAGTTGATGTAAGACTTTATTTTCAAACCACTTAATAAATGTCTTGTTATGCTCTCTAGCAAGCTACATTGAATTGGATCAAGGATATTGTCTCTTGATGGAATTGGTATGTTCCTCGATATAAACACTCACTTCATCGATGTTGTGTAAAATATACAAGTAACCTTGATTCAACTGCTCACAGCTGATTACTTTCACCCGTGATCCCAAAATTCCTTTGCCAAAATGCTCCTCAATATTCTTGTCATTCACAGGAGCGTCATTACCACTCAAAAAGTCATTGTAAAAATCCATAACCTCTCTCACCACATAACCCCAATAATACTCCCATTAGGACGATAACAATTTCAAACATCACCTTTAAAAATGCTCATGTATCGTTCAAAGGGATACATCCAATGTAAGAAAATTGGTCCCAACATTTTCACTTCCCTAATCAAGTGGACAACAAGATGTACCATGATATCAAAGAATGAAGGAGGAAAATACATCTCAAGATGACATAGGGTAACAACCACTTCTCTTTGCAATTTATCGAGAGTATCAGGGTCAATAACTTTTCTGCACAGACTGTTGAAAAAGAAACAAAGTCTGGTGATTCCAAACCGTACATGCTTCGGCAATATAGATCGAATTGCCACGGGCAATATTTGTTGCATTAGAGTGTGAGAATCATGAGATTAAAGACCTATCCACTTCAAATCTTTCATTGATACCAATGTATGGATGTTGGATGAGTAACCCTGTGGCACCTTAACATCTACCAAGCATTCACAAAAAGTTTTCTTCTCCTTTCTAGACAACGTGTAACAAGTGGGAGGTAAGTATGTTCTCCGATCGCTACTAACCACTTTTGTTAATTTTTTCCTTATTCCCTTTTCACGTAGGTCCATTCTCGATTTTATCCCATCTTCAGTCTTGCCTGGTATATTCAACAGAGTACTGATGATGCTATCACATACATTTTTTTCAACGTGCATGACATCGATACAATGTCTCACTGTCAAAGAACTCCAATAAGGAAGATCCCAAAATATTGACTTCTTCTTGAATAAAGACTTGTCACTCCGTGTATCCATTGTACATTGTAATCTCTTACCAAATTCATTGGTGATGTCTTTTACTCTTTCATAAACATCCTACCCTGATATAGGTTTAGGTGCACTCTATTCCTCATTCCGTCCATTGAATGCTTTTCACAACCTACAATATGGATGAAATTTTGGAAGAAACCTTTGATGACCAAGATATACAGTCTTTCCGCCGTGTTTTAGTCGTATTGAATCAATGTTCTCTTCACATATAGGACATGCTTTAGATCCTTTGACACTATATCTAGACAAATTCCCAGACGCTGGAAAGTCATTCACAGTGCAAAACAACATAGCATGCAAACGAAATGTCTCTCTTCATGAAGCATCATAGGTCATCACACCTTCACCCCAGAGCTTCTTCAAGTCATCAATCATAGGTTCAAGATAAACATCGACATCCACTGATTTCACATTTGAAATCTCTCCATGCTAGTGCCATTCTGTATAGCCTTGTACAATCTCATTGCACATGACATGACTTTTGATTTCGTCGCCAATGCTGACTTTCAAGTTGTTACTGCAATGCCTACATGGACAGTAGAACCTATCTCCAGGTTGTTTCCTATGTTCCTCGTCAAAACTAATAAACTGATCAAGACCAAAAATAAACTCTGGGGTGCAACAATTTAGAATGGACATCCATGCTCTATCCATTATATGATCAAAGAGAAAACAAGTATATATTAGAACAAGATTAGGGCCTAGGGTTAACAGATTAGAGTTTATGCATGGTTAAAAATTTAGGGTTTAAGGTCTTATAATTAATAAATGTATACCACCTATCCCATTCTTGAACACCTAATCTCACTAGCAAGTGTATAATGTGTATTTGGTTTTCAAATGGGGAAATGCTACCGAAATTTTCTTGAAAACCAAATGCACATTATACACTTACATCCTAAGTGAGATTAGGTGTTCAAGAATAGTCCCAAACCGGGGGCTATCCAAGATTTACTCCTAATGAGTAAATCTTGGACGAGTTTCTAGGCCAACAAATACATGTGTTGTCATTCTTATATATAATAAATGTGTACCACCTATCCCATTCTTGAACACCTAATCTCACTAGTAAGTGTAGAATGTGTATTGGGTTTTCAAGAAAATTTCGGCAGCATTCCCCCGCTATTCTCTAAGTACATATGTACTTAGAGAACAAACGGGGAAGTGCTACTGAAGTTTTCTTGAAAACCCAATACACATTATACACTTACATCCTAAGTGATATTAGGTGTTCAAGAACAGTCCCAAGCTGGGGACTATCCAAGATGTACTCCTAATGAGTAAAACTTGGACGAGCTTCTAGGCCAACAAAATCATATCATTAAGATCATGGTTTCATGTTAGGTCATCATAGGTCATAATAATCCACTAGAATGAGCAAAAGAGGTCTCATGGTGTTAAAATAGCATAAGCGTATTAGATCTTCATTCTAGAGTGTACAAGACATAATAGTGACTACTTATTTCGTGGGGTGATATCATTTCATGGGATTTATAGATTCAAACTTAACAAGTGTACAAGTTGTATCATTTTAATACTCTAAAGGTGACTAGAGGGTCATATCACATAAAAGATGGCATTAGAAGGAAAGTAAGCAAGCTAGATCAATTAACACTCATCTCAAGGAAACATTAGTTACTAAGGTACCAGGAAAGAGTGTTTTTAATCACTAGGATCATACAAGTAGCAATGTTGATTAAGTCTATGTGATTAAAGATAAAGTAGTGTAATAAAATAAGGATTCATAGAAGATATGAACATAATTAGGGGAAATATACATCATCATTGGAAATATAAGGGTTTTTCGATCAATTTAGTATATAAAAATTTATTATTTGGCCCTAGTTGATCGAGCATCTTGCTCTAGAGCAAGGAGAGAAGGCGAGACATAGGGTTTTTGGGAATGTTTACCTCTATTTGAACCCAGATGGGCATCTTGCTCTGAAGCAGGGAGAGAGGGTGAGATGGAGGGCTGCATGTCAAAGTCGAGCGGGCAGGTGAGCATGGAAGAGCGGCGAGTAGGCAGTCAGTGAGCGAGCAAGGAGAGAAGGGCACACAACAGTGAGTTGCTGGAAGCCGGCCAGCGAGCACAGAAGGAATAGCGGCGGCGGCGGTGAGCAAGGAGGAGAGTGGCGGCGGCGGCGGCGAGCAGAGAGCAGCAGGGAGCGGTCGGCAGTGGAATCGCCAGACCCTAAAATCGGCGTTCGATTGCAATGAAACATAGAAAGGGGAAGAGTCTGCTTCGCGTAGGTGCTATTAAGTTAACAATCAGTGTCGGTTATTAAAACCAACCGACACTTATAACAATAGGAGTTGGTTACCATAAAAAATGGATACCTTTTCTCAATTATATTCGTCGGTTTCTACTAGAAAAATTGACGTCTATCTACATATGCCGACAAAAATAAAATGTTCTCCAATTCTGACCATAGTCGTCAGTTTCCATATAAAACTGACGCTAAAGGGTGGTGAAAATTTTCGTGGGGACAGCGCACGAAACACATCAATGTCGGTTTTTGCAAGAAAACTGACGATTAAAAATGGTCCCAATTTCTGTCTCGTGAAAAACCTTTAGTCGTCGGTTGTTTTGTTCACAACCAATGCCGTCTGTTAAATTTTAGAGGTAATTTTTTTCATTGGGAAATTTGGATTTAGCAGTCGATTTTAGGCATCAGTTACTTATTAAGGAACTGATGCTAAATGAAAAGTGATACTCGTGTCTGGCCGCTCTTCACAGATAGATGTAGGTTTTTGTAATAAACCAAAGTTGTAGGGTTTAGGTGTCAGTTTCTTGTATACAACCGACGCCCGTAAATGTGACGTTATAAGCCATTTCTGTAGTAGTGAAGATGTACCATGATATCAAAGAATGAAGGAGGGAAATACATCTCAAGCTGACATAGGGTAACAACCACTTCTCTTTGCAAATTATCAAGAGTATCAGGGTCAATAACTTTGATGCACAGACTGTTGAAAAAGAAATAAAGTC
Source organism: Alisma plantago-aquatica (assembly GCA_963693085.1). Classification (NCBI taxonomy): domain Eukaryota; kingdom Viridiplantae; phylum Streptophyta; class Magnoliopsida; order Alismatales; family Alismataceae; genus Alisma; species Alisma plantago-aquatica. Next base: position 351,962,880 of record OY856413.1, on the reverse strand, counting down.
TGGTGATTGCAAACCTTACATGCTTCGGCAATATAGATCAAATTACCACGGGTAATATTTGTTGCATTAGAGTGTGACAATCATGATATTTAAGACCTATCAACTTTAGATCTTTCATTGATACCAATCTACAGATGTTGAATGAGTAACCCTGTGGCACCTTAACATTTACCAAGCATTCACAGAAAGCTTTCTTCTCCTTTCTAGACAATGTGTAACAAGCAGGAGGTAAGTATGCTCTCTGATTTCCCATTTCACGTAATTCTGTTAATTCTGACCTTATTCCTATTTCACGTAGGTCCAGTCTGGATTTTATCCCATCTTTAGTCTTACCTGGTATATTCAACAGAGTACCAATGATGCTATCATAGACATTTTTCTCAACTTGCATGACATCGATACAATGCCTGACTCTCAAAGAACTCCAATAAGGAAGATCCCAAAATATTGACTTCTTCTTAAATAAAGATTTTTCACTCCGTGTGGCCATAGTACATTATGATCTCTTACTAAATTCATTGACAAAGTCTTTTACTCTTTCTTAAACAACCTTGCCTAGTATAGGTTTAGGTGCACTTCGTTCCTTCTTCCATCCATTGAATGATTTGCGCTTCCTACGATATGGATGGAATTTTGGAAGAAACCTTCGATGAACAAGATATACAGTCTTTCCGCCATGTTTTAGTCTTATTGAATCAGTGTTCTCTTCACATATAGGACACACTTTAGCTCCTTTGACACTATATCTAGACAAATTTCCATATGCTGGAAAGTCATTAATAGTGCAAAACAACGTAGCGTGCAAACGAAATGTCTCTCTTCGTGAAGCATCATAGGTCATCACACCTTCACCCTAGAGTTTCTTTAAGTCATCAATTAGAGGTTCAAGATAAACATCGATATCATTTCCTGGTTGTTTAGGGCTCGACATCAACAACGACAACATAACGTACTTATTTTTCATACACAGCTAGGGAGGAAGATTGTATATAACAAGCATGATTGGCCAAGTGCTATGTTGGTTGCTCAATGTTCCGTATGGATTCATCCCATTTGTACAAAGCCCAAGTCTTAGATTCCTTACTTCTTCACCAAATTTAGGGTACAATAGATCAATCTTCTTCCATTGTGGGGAATCAGACGCATGTTGTATGATCCCTTCATTATTTTTCTTAACATCTACATGCCACCTCAAATTCTTTGCATCTATCGGATTGGCAAACAAGAGTTGAAACTATGATATTATAGGTAGATACCACATCACCTTAGTAGGAGAACCAGTTTTGGACTCCCCCAAAGTCATCAATTTATATTGTGACGCACCACATTTTAGACAATCTTTCAAATCAACATAGTCCTTTTGAAACAATACACAATCATTTGGGCATGCATGTATCTTCTTGGCCTCCATTCCCATTGGGCACAACAATTTCTTTACCTGGTATGTTGAGATTGGCAGCTCGTTTCCTTTAGGAAGCATTTCTTTCAACAAAGACAACAATGACGTGAAGCTTTTGTCGCTCCATCTATTGTTAGGTTTCAGCTTATACAATCTCAACACAACACTAAGCTTCATAAACTTAGTACAACCTGTGTATAACGGTATTTCAACATCATGCACAATGTTTCTAAACATGAGAGGTGGATCGGTGTGCTCTACCCCACAACTATCCAGCATCACATCAACAATGTCTACAGGAATTGGTTCGTTCACATCTACGTCATCGGAGGCAATTTCTTCTTCCACATAAGCACTGCTATCGACATCCACTAGTTTCGCGTTTGAAATCTCTCCATGCCAGTGTCATTATGTATAGCCTTGTACAATCCCGTTGCACATGGCATGACATCTAATTTCGTCACCAGTGCCGACTTTCAAGCTGTTACTGCAATGCCTACATGGATAGTAGAACCTATATGCATGTTGTTTCCTATGTTCCTCGGCAAATCTAATAAACTGATCAAGACCAAAAATAATCTATGTGGTGCAATGATTGTGAATGGACATCCATGATCTATCCATTCTGTGATCAAAGAGAAAACAAGTATGTATTACAACAAGATTAGGGTCTAGGGTTAATAGATTAGAGTTTATGGTTAAAACTTTAGGCTTTAAGGTCTTATATATAATTAATGGTTAAAACATCCTAAGTGAGATTAAGTGTTCAAGAACAGTCCCAAACCAGGGACTATCTAAGATTTACTCCTAATGAGTATATCTTGGATGGGTTTCTAAGCCAAAAAATACATGTGATGTCATTCTTATATATAATAAATGTGTACCACCTATCCCATTCTTGAACACCTAATCTCATCACTAGTAAGTGTATAATGTGTATTGGGTTTCCAAGAAAATTTCGGCAGCATTTCCCTGTTGTTCTCCAAGTACATATGTACTTAGAGAACCAACAGGGAAATGCTACTGAAATTTTCTTGAAACCCAATACACATTATACACTTACATTGTAAGTGAGATTAGGTTGTCAAGAACAGTCCCGAATTGGAGACTATCTAAGATTTACTCCTAATGAGTATATCTTGGATGGGTTTCTAGGCCAACAAATACATGTATGTTATCATTCCAATACCTACAATCCTAGTTTCATCATTCATATCCTAGGTTTCATGTAATATTATTTAATCTAGGTATCATATTGTATAACATTGATTTCAACATTTCGAGTGTCCATGCATGTTCATCATCAAGATAAAGATTACACATAATTTAGTATGACCTAGGGATGGAGAGATTCATAATTGATTTCAAAATTTCAAACTAGCTCATGCATTATCATCAATCTACATCATACAATAGGGATTCATGTATATGTTAGGGCGACACATCACTACAAAATCAGAGATTTAACATTAGGGTTTTAATATCTTAGATAGATTGATCACAAGATTTAAGCAATATAGTTAATACAAGATTACGGTGAAATGTGTATTAGGGTTTTAATATTAGGGTTTTAATATCTTATTTCAACATGCATAAAAATTTATAGAATTAGGTCAAGCATTAGTATTCAATTGCAAATGTATCTTCTTCTTCCTGCTCCCTCCTTACCAAATGGATAAAAGTAAGGCCACGACTGTGGCTGTGTTGGCCAACCACAGCCGTGTTGGCCTGCACGGCCGTGGTCGGCCAACACAGCTACGGTTGTGGCCATCCCACATGGTCGTGGCCTTGATTTTATCCATTTCGTAAGGAGGGAGCAGGAAGAAGAAGAGGTGGCATATTTCAGCCACCTGCAGCGTCCCTATAGGATGGCCATACATGTCAGTGCGAACAAAATGAGCAAGCAAGGGAAGCGGTAGCGGCCTAGCTGTCAACGGCGTGGAGGAAGAAGAGAGCAGCTTGCAGCATCCCTTTCGGTGGCAGAGGTGGTGTGAGGAGCAGTGGGCAGGAGGAAGAAGAGAGCAGGGGGCGACGGTGGTGGCGGTGGCGATGGCCACAGGAGCAGGCAACGTCAACCACAGGAGCAAGCTGTAGCGTGACTACAGGCGCGACGGCATCGAGAGGGGAACAACAGATTCGGGGTATAATTTCGCGATGAAATAGAGAATGGGGAAGAGTCTGTTTCTCGTGGGGGGTTAAGCTAAAAAAGGCGTCAGTTTTATAAGAAATCGACACCTAATATCTAACAGCGTCGGTTGCCAAAAAAAACTGACGTACATTGGACAATTTAAACACTAAATTTTTTTGCGGGGACGGCGCACAAAACCTTATCAGCGTCGGTTTTTCCACAACAACCAATGACCATATTGAAACTTTGGAGTTAATTATTTTTGTCATTAGGTGTCGGTTATTAGGTAAAAAACCGACGCCGTATGTGAAAGTTTGGGGGTAATTTTTTTTCACTCGAAAAATTGGATTTGGCGGGCTATTTTAGGCGTCGATTCATGTTAGGGAGCTGACGCTAAATAAAAAGTGATACCCGTGTCTGGATGGTTTTCAAATATAGATGTCAGTCTCTGTAATTAGCCGACGTTGTAAGATTTATGCGTCAGTTTTTGGTAATAACCGACGTCTCTAAATGGGACGTTATAAGCTATTTCTGTAGTAGAGATGGGTCTTTGTTCAGCCTTTGTTTTTCTAGGTATGACTCTCTAGTCCGACACAGACTAGAGTTACCCCCTTTTTATATTATTTTTCTTCTTCTCTTTTTAAATAAATATTTGTCTACAGACATCCTGACTCCATTTTATCTCACATTTTGGTAGTGATATATTGTCATTGTCTTTTTTTTACAAGATATTAAATCAAAACTAATTGGATAATCACTCTAAGTTTATCTTTAAAAAAATACCTAAATTAATTACCTATTAGAAATTTAATTATGCCACTAAATTAATCAAATTTATATATCAATTATCCATATATTAAAAATACATTAAGTAACTATTATGAAAACAAAATGCTAAATTCCCAAATTATACTCCAAGGAAATATATGTGGATCCTAAATAGCCCGATCAGGCTTGAATAGGGTTCTAGGGCTCATGGCCCATTCCTTGATCTTTAAAAAGATCCATTAGCGTAACCATATTCTCAATTTTGAAACTAAACCTTGAATCAATATTTCCTCAAGTGAAGCTTTCATATGATACATTTCATGATTAGTATAACTTTAATTATTCAATATGAAGACCTAATCTAAGACCAGGGTTCAAACCATGAACTATAGTCATCATATTTCCTTCATAGTTAAACTTTGGTTGGAACTTCATATCATAAGTACATATGAAATTTCCAAACATCAAGGATATTACCAAAATAGTCCCAATTGCACAAAAGACACCCTCTACATTCTTTTTCATTTAAATGCATATATCATGAAAATTGGAAGGAACCTTATTGTAATCGTAAATCTGTCATATATTGATGTCATCAATTACTTGATCATGTACTTACTAGGTTCCAAAAGTTAGGGGTGTGATACCATCAGTTAGACATCCCATGGATATCATCCCTCCATATCCTCTCTCTTAACTTCACTTATTTTCTCTCTCATGGAAAAAATAGTGGAGTGAATCACTGACATCCACATCATCTGATGCTCAATCAAACCTTAACCATTGATATATGGTCAAGAGAGCACCATGTATCCTCAACATCTCTCTCCAACATTCACTCGGTATAGCAAGAGGACTACAGCCGTACGATTGAATGGTGGCCCTTTGTGGACTTTTGATCCACAGATAAGGCCCAATGTTTACTACTGGTCGAGAGTACTAGAGGGATCTGTGTGATCCCTCATCTAGCCCATCTGGTCCCTTCATTTGTGGCATGTCTTTTTCTTCACTTGGTGATTCTCTCTTCCTCTCTGTCATACATGAATACCCAAATCTTGGCTAAACATATTAATTGATGTTTTTGGGCTAAAACTAGCATATATTATTTTTTTATTAGAAAAATTCAACGAATTTATCAAAATTAATTCCAAGACTTGAACCTATAATATTTTTCTAATTTCCTATAAAATCATACTTTGGATATTATAAACATGATAAATGAACGTCTATGCCAAACATTAACCCAACGATGACTCGCAATTACATGATGTCTAAGATAAGTAAACTTTTTATGCATTGTGACCCAAGATTCAACCTTTTGTACTAAACATGATCTTATGACATGATATATGACTTAACATGGAGTTTTGGTGATATATCTCTAATCGTATACAAATCTTGATCCAATGATGCTCCATACTATTTATGAGTCTAAATTGGTTATGTTTTGATGCCTTATGACATGAAATTATATATTGATAACTTTATATGAAATGTTGAACAATGTGGATATGATGCTTATTTGCCCATTTATCTTTGTAACCTCTTATGATTTCTCTAATAAGATAAAATAGGCCTACTCTCAAAATCCCTAACCTTGTTCATATGCTGCAACCTATGCCAAAAGTGATCTATGATGTTATATGGAACATGATGATGAGCTTGCATGTACTTCTAAATGTTAAAATCAATATTGAAAAAGATGATACCTAGACTAGGGGAAACATCCAACCTTCACTAAATGATCATATAACTAAATGTTATTGATTTTAATCAAATGATACTTGCTTATGCGTCAAGGTATCTTTACTAGACTCTTTTGAAACATTCAATCATGTTCTTAAAACAAGTCCTCTTTTGTCAAAATGTGATTTACCTCCGATTGAACTTGATTATGATATTAGTTCTTGTATTGTATATGTATGAGTCTATTTGTTCGGATTTATGTATTATTTGAGCTACTAATTCCTATGACCACTATGTTTCATCTTGTTTATATTATGTGGACAAAAATTCAAATCTAGTCATATATGTCCATTATTGAACCCTTGTTGTACCTAGCTATATTCTTGGGGTATGGGCATGAGTCTCCTTGTATCTACTTATTTGGTTCAAGTTAGGAAACAACCTATGAAACAAGGTTACATCTTGGAATTTGTCTCTTGGGGTCCCTCATGGACTTGAAACAAGGTTAACCTTGGCTTTTAGCCTTGTGTTCCCTCTGGATCCGTACTTTGCAAAGCCCTTATGATGATGTTGCTTGGTATAGTGTACATGATCCTATTATATTCTTTTGTGTTAAGAAAACTGTGATGCTTTTTACTTTTTTTTCTTTACAATTTTATGTTTTATCCAAGATAATATGTTTTTTAAACCTACAAGTTTCGTCTTTTTATAGTGTACCAATTGTTTGCATTGATATTATCTATATTTTTATTTTAGGTACAACATTTATACAGTGATATCCCACCAAAATCATGCTTCATATGTGTTTTGATGACTCTGAGCATGTAAAAAAACATGCAAGTTCATGAGGTTTGTGTAAATTCAAAGGTTTGTAGAACCTTTATCTCATATGTTGCCTTTGAGCTGTAAAATAAGACATACCATTCATTTTAAGAAGAGATGGTTTTTTTATACATATGCATGCCATATGGTATGAGACATTCCAAAAACAAATGCTCGAGTTCTTTCATCACTAACATTCTATTCAGGGGAGTTGTCATTTGGTAACAAATAGTATTATGATAGGAAGTGAGATGTACAAACTTACAATGGTTAATGTAAAGATCGTTCTATAATATAGCGGTCAAACTTCTCCAAGAATTCACTTTGGAAATGGTGTGATTGCACCAATGACATGAGAGTAAGAAAGCAACCTTTGTCTAGCATGGAAAGTATGTGTTATTACACTTCTAGTGCACGTAAAGGGAGTGTTCGAGAAGGACAAGGCCTATCTATGCTTACATAACAATGCACCTCAAGGTAACTACTTCCAAATCATTATGGGAGGCCATTATCGGGGTTGGGAGGTCTCCTTATGAAGGGAAACTGGAGAACTCATTTATTATTTAGATCCTTGATATGAAGTTCATTACTCTCAAGAATAAACTATTATTAAATATTTATGGTTCATCTCCCTCTACAAAAAAATTAGACATGAACTCTATAATATGATATTGAATCTTAAGGATATTTATATGACCATCAACCCCTTAAGGTTCACACAAATGGTAAATAGTTCATCATTTAGGTTGAGTGAATAAGGAAATTTTATTCACACTGCAGGTCATTGTGGGAGTCCTATTTTCTCAGGATATCATAATCCATCAAGCCTAGTTTGTACACCTCAGATAAGTTAAGGATATGAATAACGAGTTCAAGTGTACATTCTCTAGTGTCATTTTGTGTCCAGTTTTCCAGACAATGCGAGACCTTATAAAAAGTTGAAAGTGATAGAATCTTCCTCCTTATTTAATCTTGAGAAACTGTGATGGAACTATTTGTTACCCTAATTCCACACTCCTAATGACTACAAAGCCAAATGTGAGTGGACTTAGGCGTCTGTCCGTAGAATGGCAAAAATATTTCACTTAGGCAATATATATGTAAAGGCTATAACAAAACTAAGGAGATATCAAGATACAGAAGGAGATAGAGACATGTACCCAATCCGTTTCTAGCATCCCATTGGTGTTTCATTTCATAGATTAGAGCCATGAGTACAGGGGACCTTCATATCACAACTAAAAATTTGGTAAACAAAACATATTAGTGCTAAAGCATTAAGTTCTCTATAAAAAGGCATGTATATAATTTAAGAATATATAAATAGTGGTTGTCTAGATCAAATACTAAGAAAGAATAAGAAACAATGCAAAGAAACTTGACGACATTCTCTTATACAAAGCATGTTTTTGGTTTCTTTATCCATTATATTAAAATAGATTCCTTTATATAATGTTAAAGGTTTGTCAAAAATATGATAACCAATCATAAAAGTAGTATGCATAGGAACAATAGTTTAACCAAATAAGTAGAAAATTATTCTTATGAGCATACATACAAGCAAGCCAGTATCATAGTATGGTTAAGAGAAAGATGTACCTTGTGAGTAGAGTACAAGATAAGAGAAGATCTGTAAAGATGGTCCGGCCCAAGTGGACCTAAAATGCAAAAGATAGAAGTTATAGTCTTAGATCACTAGGTTTTAATAAGATAAGCGTCATATGAGTCATGTGGATGTTTCCCTAGATCTAGGTTTCACTTAGTTCATCTAAGGAGTGGGATCCCAGAGGGAACCACTCCCTAATAAAATAAAAAAGCAACATCCCAAGTCAAACACCGACATAAATTTTTTGCCAAAGGGATCAAACCAATTTATTCAACATGGATGTATCATAACACCAAAGTTTAACAGCGAAATAAAACATAAACTATATTCATTTTATTATAGATTACAAAAGTACCTCAACATCAACTCCCATAAGGGTTTACATAAAGGTTACATCATAAGGATCCATGTAGAGTTATATCTAAACCATATCAAGATTGTCACCAACCTTTAACTTCATAAGCTAAGTCCATGTCCTTGGGTAAAGTCATCCAAGTCCTTCACCTAGGGTTGGCATCATGCCCTGGCAAAAAGAGAAAAATAGAAGACATCAACAAAGCTTGGTATGTGCATACTAAAAAGTAAGATTGAGAAATATATGAAACAAAGGATAATAAAATATACAAGGCTTCCCATGGAAAAGGAAAGTACTAACCAAAATAGGCATAAAAGAATATGAGCCTTCAAATAATAATGAAGCAAGAGAGTATATAAACAAGGCATCCATGTGTTTCACATGTGACAATACTGGACAATATAAACATGTAGGTAGGAAATAACACATATACCATAGATAATGTGAGGTGAGTTGGAATTGTATACATCCGCTCTAAATATGGAGTCAATAGGAACCATATACATCCTCTCGAGCAAGACAAGATACACATCTACTCAAATATATTTGCATCTTTAGGAATAATTATCTCTGCACTCATATGTGGGAATGTTTACATCCACATAAAATAACATGTAAAATTATACTAGCAGTCACCACATGATGCATATAAAAGAAAAACAAAACTAAAAGAATGATGTACCATAAAAGTAGCATCCACTACCATAGTGGGAAAAGAAGAAATATCCACTACAAAGTGGGCACATATCATCAAATAAGTCCAACATGCACAAATCATATGAAAAAAATTCCAAGAGAATATCCATGATCACAAGATAAGATAGTTCACATGAACCATGATTTTCAAAAGAAAATACATTGTGTATAGGCTAATGTCCACAGGACCATGAGAAAGATAAAAGTAGGTGGATTTCTCAAAAAGAATAATCGAGGATGCAAACATACCTCACATCAGATCCTACACTAGTCCAAGTCACTTCTAGATTGAAGTTTAGGCCTCCAAAGAACCTATTAAGCATATATGTAGATTTTATGTCAATTTCACATTAATTATTAAACCCTAAAAATCACCTTTTTCTTAATGTGTGAATCAGGTTATGAAAACCATGCCATATTTTAGATTATACTACTATGAACTCAAAACATATTTTATTATGTTTTTCTGACTTATATAGATATATTTTTAAATTTCACAAATTATTATCTATTTAGATTAACCCATTAAATTCACCTCTTTATAAAATCTGATTTAGGAGACAAAACCTATACTAAAGGATAGCACTTATTTTTCAAAATCCAGTGGCAATTTATTTGTAGTTTTTGGACAACCAGAGAAAAAGATATGAATTTTATAAAATCCGCCAATCATAATTCACCAAAAAGCCAAATAAGCGGAAGTAAATCCATGAGAGAAGGAGAGAGAGAGTCGGGCCTAGGAAATGTGGACCAACCACATGTAGACATATCCACAGTCAAAGCTCGGGCGGACTCACTCAAAACAAAAGAAACACGAGGGCAAATTACCAAAGTACCCTCGCACGAAAAACAAGGAGAGAAGAAAATCAGGTGGGTACAAGTGAGAAAACACATGTGATCTTCATCCCTTTCCTCACGTGTGCCATGGCTATAGTCGACTAGAAGCATGCCACGCTCGATTTGGGCGAAACCAAAATCTGCAATTTTTCACAAAACTAAGAACATAGGAACGTAGAGTAGAGCTACACAAACTCACCTCTAAGCTAGATTGAGTAGAGACATCGAGTAGATGCCACACAAGTTGTTGCAAGCTCAGGTCTGAAACATGACCATCGGTGGAAGAACACATGACCAAGAAGCAATTGGGGTGAGAGGAAATTCGCAAACGTCTCGAGGAAGACTGGGGTAGTAGTATTTATATATGGTGGTGTGAGAACTGAAGAATAGGCAAGAGCCTCAAAATGCTTGGAGAAGTGAAACTGGGAATTTTCTAAATACTTGAAAAAATGACATAAATATAGGATCATTGGGTACGGACTTTAATTTGCAACGTTTTGGCAAAGGAATCATGTGATTTCATGGAGAATTGAGTGAGAAAAGAAGATTTTAAAATCACATATTTACCCCTTCTATTTCCTCTTCGGTCTCAAGGTAGAAGACGAGTAGGAGTCGTTGGATCACTGATCCAATGGTCCAAAGCGCACGTGCAAAATCAAGGTTGGCGTGAAATAGATTTATTTGCAAATCCAATTCAAATAAAGTTTGAATGCAATTAATTTCTTATTTTCTCTCTCTTCTTTTGAGGGTGCAAACAAGCCCCAAATTGGGAAATTTGGCACCCAATATATTTTTGATATGCGGAATCCGAATATGCAACTATATTTTCCTTTTGAGAATATTTGATGAGTTAAATAAATCAAATACTATTTTCTCTTTCCTCATGTATTAATGACTTTAAGATTCTCCAAATTTTTATGAAACTTCACCCACAAGTCTTATTCAATGTGCTAGATACGAATTTGCCATTAATTTTACATGTTGGAGTTGTCTGTACAATTATTTAATACTTTGAAGGTTCTACACACTTTCTCTCCTGATTTCATCTTTTAAGCAAACATCTTCCAAATTGGATGGACATTCACCCAAAGGTTATAATTATTCTATAGATTATGAATCCAAGATTATTTTCCTCTTTTGGAGTCATTTATTATTTTATTTGATATTTTGGGGAAAACTAGATCTTCACTCTCCAAAAAGAATTAAATTAATTATTATTATGTGAATAATGTGAAAATTGACCCCCAAGACAATTGGGACCCAAGGAACATGATTATTAACTTAGCCACTTTTGGGATTCTTTTTCATGAGTTTTGTCATAATTAATATTTGTGGCTATTAAGATCACATTATTAGTTAGATTATCATATTATTTCACTATTATCATTATTGCTCATCTATTTAGGTTAATATCATCACCAAAAGAATTATGTGTAATTATTTGAAGGAATTTAACATCACTTCATGTGACATATTTTATGTATCCATTCTTGGCCTAAGACTAATGTGAGAACATTAGGTTACATTAAGGTGATATATACATGCATTAGCTCATTAGAGTTATACCAAACATCTTTTAGGTCTAATCCTTATTTGTCTAAGCCCAAAAAGTCAAACTTTTGGGATAGGATTTGAGATCCGGTATGTTACATCACTCCACTCCTTAAAAGGACTTCATCCTCAAAACTTATTGATCCAAACATCAACAACCAACTACTCTCCACCCCTTAAAAGGTTTAACCTAATAAGTCGAACAAAACAACATTTAGTGTTACCTACTTATGTTTTAGTTGTGAATGTTTTACATATTTATATTGTTCATGTATCCCACTAACAAGTTAGAACCATCTAGGATTGAGTTTTAGGTCCTCGTGTCTCTAACCTAACAACCCTAAGATCCAAAAAGTCATAGGGTACAAAGCGTAGGTACACTACACCTTAATATTATCTCACACATTCCTTGTCACTTCTTCAAGACTAGGGTTTGGATTCTATGCCAACTAATTCTAGGGTTTCTCCACTAAAACTTTACATATCTCTTCATTGTGATTTTGTTGAAGAAATCATCGAGAAAATCAGATAAAATTTTTGTACATAGATTAGTATAATGAAAATATTTTTTCAGATAAGAAACATTGTGAAGTAAAAACAACAAGTTGGCCAAAATTCAATGCGAAAACCAAATCTCAATATATCCATAACAAGAACTCTTCATCCTACTACCTCCTCAACCTAATTTCATCCTAAAGTCAAACCTCATAGCATCATGAGATACAAATCATAATCAATCTATATGATACGGTAAGATCTCCTGAAACCTCATCACATATTTAAGATTTATCTATTCTTTGGTGAACATCTCACCTAGAGGGCAATTATGCTAGGTAAGGGTTCTAATTAGGGAGACAAAATTGAAATAGTCAGATTTTCACTATCATGGGATCTGATACCATGCTGTAAGGAGTGGGATCCTAGAGGGGAACCACTCCCCAATAAAATAAAAAGCAACATCCCAAAACAAACACCAACATACATTTTTTGCCAAAGGGATGAAAATAATTTATTCAACATGGATGTATCAAAACACCAAAGCTTAGCAATGGAATAAAACATAGACTATATTCATTTTATCATAGATTACAAAAGTACCTCAACATCATCTCCCATAAGGTTTTACATAAAGGGTACATCATAAGGATCCATGTAGAGGGATATCTAAACCATATCAAGATTGTCTCCAAGCTTTAACTTCATAAGCTAAGTCCATGTCCTCAGGTCAAGTCATCCAAGTCCTTTACCTAGGGTTGGAAGCATACCCAAGAAGAAGAGACGAATAGAAAACATCAGCAAAGGCTGGTATGTACATACTAAAACACAAAATTGAGCAATATATGAAACAAAGGAAAAAAAATATACAAGGCTTCCCATGGAAAAGGAAAGTGGTACCCAAAACGGGCATAAAAGAATATGAACAAACACATAATAATGAAGCAAGAGAGTATATAAATAAGGCATCCATGTGTTTCACCTGTGACAGTACTAGACAATATAAACATGCAGGTAGGAAATAACACATATACCATAAATAATATGAGGTGAGATAGAACGGTATGCATCCACTCTAAATATGGAGTGGGTAGGAACTGTATACATCCACCTGAGCAGAACAAGATACTACTCAAATATATTTTCATGTGTAGGAATTATCACCTCTGCACTAATATGTGGGAATGTTCACATCTACCTAAAATAACATGTAGAATTATAATGGCAGTCACCACATGATGAATATAAAAGATAAACAAGAATAAAAGAATAATGTGACATAAAAGTAACATCCACTACCATGGTGGGAAAAGAAGCAACACCACTACAAAGTGGGCACATATCATCAAATAAGTCCAACATGCACAAAGCATATGAAAAAGAGTCCAAGAGAATATCCATGATCACAAGATCAGTGACAAAATAAGATAGTTCACATAAATCATGATTTTCAAAAGAAAAGACATTATGTATAGGCTAATGTCCATAGGAACAAGAGAAAGATAAAATCAAGTGAATTGCTCAAAAAGAATAATCGAGGATGCAAACATACCTTGCATCAGATCCTACACCAGTCTGAGTCACTTCTAGATCAAAGTCTAGGCCTCCAAAGAACCTATTAAGCATATATGTAGATTTTAGGTCAACTTCACATTAATTATTAAACCCTAAAACTTGCCTTTTTCTTAATATGTGAACTAGGTTATGAAAACCAAGCCATATTTTAGATTATATTACTATGAACTCAAAATATATTTTATTAGGTTTTTCTCACTTATATAGATTTAGTTATGAATTTTACAAATTATTATCCATTTAGATTAATTCTTTAAAATCACCTCTTTATAAAATCAGATTCAGGAGACAAAATTTATACCAAAAGATAGATCTTATTTTTCTAAATTGAGCGGGTATTTATTTGTAATTTTAGGATGACCAAAGAAAAAAATTTGAATTTTATATAATCGGCCAATCATAATTCACCAAAAAGCCAAATAAGCATAAGTAAACCCGTGAGAGAGGGAGAGAGAGAGTTAGGCCTAGGAGATGTGAACAAACCACACATGGGCATGTCCACGGTCAAAGCTCAGGCTGACTCGCTCAAAACAAAATAATAAAGTGGGCAAATGACCAAAGTATCCGCACATGAGAAAATAAGGAGAGAAGGAAATCATTAGGGTACAAGTGAGAAAGCACATGGGATCTTCACCCCTTTCCTCATGTGCATCATGGCTGTAGCTGAGTAGCAGCAGGCCGCACTCAATTTGGGCGAAACCAAAATCCACAATTTTTCGCAAAACCAATAGCATAGGAATGTAGAGTAGAGCTACACGAACTCACCTCTAAGCTAGATTGAGCAGAGACATCGAGTAGACGTCGCACTAGCTACCGCAAGCTCAGGTCTGAAACATGACCACCAGTGGAAGAACACATGACCAAGAAACAAGTGGGGCGAGGGGAAGTTTGCAGATGTGTCGAGGAAGACTAGAGTAGTAGTATTTATATGTGGGGCTGTGAGAACCGAAGAATATGAAAGAGCCTAAAAAAGCTTGGAGAAATGAAATTGGGCATTTTCTAAATACTTGACAAAATGGCATAAATATAGGATCATTGGGTGTGGATTTTAATTTGCAATGTTTTTGTGAAGGAATCTTGCAATTTCGTGGAGAAACGAGTGAGAAATTTTTTTTTGAAAATTGTGGATTTACCCCTTTTGTTTCCTCTTCGGTCTCAAGGTAGAAGATGAGTAGCAGATCTTGGATCGCTAATCCAATGATCCAAAGTGCACAGGGAAAATCAAGGCTGGTGTGACATAGATTTGTTTCCAAATCCAATGTGAATAAAGTGTGAATGCAAATAATTTCTTATTTTCTCTATCTTCTTTGAAGGGTGCAAACGAGCCCCAAATTGGATGAAATTTGGCACCCAACCTATTTTTTGTATGAGGAATCCGAATATGCAATTATATTTCCTTTTGTGAACATTTGATGTCTTAAATAAATAAAATACTATTTTCTCTTTCCTCATATATTAATGACTTTAAGATTCTCCTAGTTTTATGAAACTTCACCCACATGTCTTATTTAATGTGTTGGATACAAATTTGCCATTAATTTTACATGTTGTTCTTGTTTGTACAATTATTTAAAATTTTGACGGTTCTAAAAACTTTCTCTCTCCTAATTTCATCTTTTAATCAAGCATATTCCAAATTGGATGAAAATTCTCCCAAAGGTTATATTATTTTAGATTATGAATCCAAGATTATTTTCCTCTTTTGGAGTCATTTATTATTTTATTTTATATTTAGGGAAAAACTTAGATCTTCTATCTCCAAAAAGAATTAAATTAATTATTATTATGTGAATAGTGTAAAACTTGTCTCCCAAGACAATTGGGACCCAAGGAACATGATTATTAACTTAGATTCCACTTTTGGTATTCCTATTCATGAGTTTTGTCATAATTAATATTTGTGGCTATAAATATCACATTATTACTTAGATTATCATATTACTTCACTATTATCATTATTGCTCATCTATTTAGGTTAATATCATCACCAAAAGTATTATGTGTGATTATTTTCACAAATTTTACATTACTTCATGTGAGCTATTTTATGTTTCCATTATTGGCCTAAGACTAATGTGAGAACATTAGGTTACATTAAGGTGATTTATACATTCATTAGCTCATTAGAGTTATACCAAATGTCTTTTAGGTCTAACCCCAACCTTGTTTGGCTAAGCCCAAAAGGTCAAACTTCTTGGGTAGGGTTTGAGATCCGGTATGTTACAGTTCAAATATTATTTCCAAGGTTCCAAACATGCTTGAAATTACCGAACATAGTCCAAGGATCAATATTAAGCTCTAGATGAAGTGGATCATCCACGTTATGAGTAATACTAGATAAAGATAAAGTCTGATTTGTCAATGAGGAAGTAGGAAAATTAGATTATCAACAAAGTCTATTCATGAAAGATCACACTTAGTCATATAAAATCCATTTCAAGCACACACATCATAAATCCAAATCTTAGGTTCATAGAAAAGCATAGGATTGATAAAGTTGGTATTTATTGTTAGAGGTATGACGAGTTTACTAATTTGAACATGATAGAGCATGGGATTGACATAAAAATCATATTTTATCATCTAGACCCAAATAGGTCAATTTAGTGATTTTAATGAACAAACTAGGCACTTATGGTATAATGAACCAACCATGGGTTACATTAGCATGAACATTTCGATTATCATGGCACCAAGCATCACAAGGTCACTGATTTCAAGATTACAAAATTATATGATCTTAAATTAAGCTAAGGCCCGAGACTTGATCAAGTTATAACATGCACACTTATATGGGTCACCTTTAGGTAAAGGGTGACATAGAAAGTCAAAATGATCCTTGCGGTGCATACAGATGGTCCTAGACAACATCACAGAAAAATGTGAACTAATATTACTACTTTGGGTGATTAGTGTAGCTAGGGATCATTAAGGACGCATGTACTACATCATTGAGGTTTCTTACTAATACAAAGGTCATACAGGAAGCATCTCTACTAAAATAGGGATCAACTTTGAAAAACTAGTGAGAGATAACAACATCATTAGAAGGATGACAATTTTCTTATCAAAATAGTATATCACATCATATGGTTTCATTAGGGGATCCAAAAGTTATTGGGATTTGAAGATTACTTGTGCCAAATAGGTTTTCAAGGAGAATTACCCGGGTTTGGTCTGAAATTTGGCTGCATGGGAACTCCTGGGTCGCACTTCTCTTGTAGAACCATGGGCAAGTGTTATTTGATGTTGGTCGGTAGTGTTTCCATGTCGCGGGAGGGCGTTTGGGTGTGGTCATGGTAGGGTGCATCCAATGGCGGCATATCGTGGAGAGAAGAGGCTCCAGTGACCAAGCGCTATCTGGAATGAACTTAGGCATCGCCTCACACTGGACAGACATTACATAATGAGAGGATATGAATCTTGTAGGGTATGCCTCTAATAAAGGGAGAGAAAGATAGGTGAGACGGTGTGCCAGGTGTGGGTCCTAGTGGAAAGTATGTGGGCCGCCATTGGCTTCTTGACGCCAATGTGGTATAGAATGTGAGAGAGGCCAAGAGGGGAAGAGGATGTGATGCCCATGAACATGCAATCTAGGTTGTTATCCTTCAATCTAACAACTTGTGAGTCATCACCTTTCCCACTCTTGCGTTCACAAGCCCTACCGTAGGGTGGGGATACACCAAAAAGGGGAGGATGGAGGTGATACTAGTCCTAGATCTAGAAATGAAAGACCAAAGGGAAGGACTGACTGATCGAAGTGTATGATATATAGGTGGCAAGGGGAAGCAGGGTGAGTACTAGGGTTTGAGGAATTGTTGGCGTCAAAAGGAGAAGTGAAAAGGGGAGTGCACATCCCCACACCTACCTCATCGAGCAGTCTGAAGAGTCCCATTGGCCTTGGTCGTGGGTTAGGCGGTCCAAAGCGCCACCAGGATAGACGTAGGGGAGCAGCAATTGTGCTGCCATCAGAGTGGTAGCAGCAAAGCTGCTTGGCTGGTGTAGAGGTGACAACGCATTACAATCGTTGGATTGGACTTCAATCTACGGCTTGCCAAGATCTGATGGTCCACAATGGACCCCGGGTCAGATGGTATAAGAAAAGAACAAAGGGGGGGGAAGGGCGTGCTTGGGCCGGTGCATGGTCTGGGCCCAAGTTGGATGGACCACAACTAAGAAAAAGGTAGAAAATAGGTGCAAAATAGGTGGAAAGGAGGAAACATTCAAAGGGACATAAAAATCTCATCTGAGCTCTAATTTGTTCAAGAAAACATGTGTTGGAAATGTGAGAATCATCTATACACAGGGGAACAAAAAAACTTACATACGTATACATGGATAGGATCAATAATAGGAAAGGAGATTATGATGTGTGAAGTAGCTCAAAACTATGTTTTATGTTGAATAGATTGTTACGATTGGGCCTTATGTAGATAAGAAAACTAGTTATGCATTAAAATGCATTCAATCATAAAATTGAGGTCCTAGATGAGAACTAGTGAAAAGATGAAGTAGACAACATGTACTTGAGGAGTGAAAGAAATTCAAGTTATCACATGCTTCCCACCTTAAATAAAATATTGTCCCTAAAATTAACATAATCCTTCAACTGAGATTAGGAATTCACATTCCATATCAAGCTCATCATTGAGTTTAAAGAGTAAGGCATGATTTTCATTCCCAACATTTAGGTTTCTAACTTCTACGTTGACCTAGGTAGGGTTATAAATCCATGATTGAGATTTTATATTTCAACAATTAGAGATAAGAGTCATAATTTCAACATTGTGATTTTGTATTCAAAATCAATGGACGGTCCCACCCTAGTCCTCATGGAGCTTAACCCTAGGTCATAAATCAAGTGAATTGTCATAATAATCCTTTCAATATTTTGATATTTGGGTACATGAAAGCCATTAGTCATATCGAGGTTGATCTCAAGATCCTAATAGGGTGATCATAGGAGTATAATCAAGGACATTAAACATGAGTCAATATTTCTTTATTCAATATCAAGAGTCAAGTTTGGACATCAAAGTCACAGTTATAACATTTCGAAGCTACAGGTAACATTCTTATTCTACACCTTAGGTGAGACTTAGGGCTCTACCCTTCCTAAGGTTTTATTGAGATGTCATTCTCATTTTCCTTGAGGTTTCTCTTTCGAGCACATTATTTGGTGTGTAATTCTTTAACCCAAATTGTGTCCATCTTTTTGGGCGCACATGATTTGCTTTATATTTCAGCATTAGGTTCATGACGACCTTCCCTCCTGGGGTTGGTCTTCATGTTTGCCATTCCTCCTGGGCTTGACCTCTTGGTGACCTTCCCTCCAAGGCTTGGTTTTCATCTTGGACTTCCCTCATGGGCTTGTACTCTTAGTGACCTTCCCTGGTGGTAGGGTTGTAAATGGGTACGGGTAGACCCACGGACCCACAAATCTGGACCCTTAAAAGACCCATCACGGGTCTAAATTTTTGAACCCGCAGAACCTTGGACCCACATACCCATGGACTCGCATATAAGCGGGTCCACTAATGGGTATGCTTGGACCCAGACCCACAGACCCGTGGACCCGCTATACATAAATAATTACTTTAATAATATGTTATTATATCATACTTTACTAGTATAACTAATATCAAACTTCATATTACATATTTCTCTAACTATAATAAGGTTATGACTAGTCATCTAATTGAGAATGAACTATTCTGGTTGAAAACATGAGCAACATATGAAACCTTAAAATCAAATTAGTTATGTGATATGCTAAATTATTAAAACACTATGATGATGACTACAAATATGTAAAGAATTACTTCAACTAATCTTCAATCTACAAAGTATTACATTGTTTAATGTAACTATTGCATGTTTATATCCTATATAACAACAATATCTTGTTGTATAAGAGTATATAGAACTAGTCATAAACTTTCTTACATAAAAAATATAATGTTTATATAGAACCGCTTACCCTCATATACGCATCGCAAACCCGCTATTATTACGGGTACGGGTATGGTGCGGGTCTAGATTTTGATTAATGCGGGTCCAGAACTAGAACCGGACCCGCTAAATTAAATGGGTATGAGTATGGGTATGGTCAGGCCCACACCTTACCCGAACCGTTTACACCCCTACCTACTGGTCTTGGTCATCTATTGTTAAACACTTCCTCGATAACATTTCCTTACGTCACTTAGATATGGCATAGTTGGATTTAAATAATTATGTGCAATATCTATTCTTCCTTGATTTGAATACTTAACCATCCAAACATTAGGTGAGATTTGAGGTTATCTCAATTCTTATACCAATTTATTAACTCACCCTTCAAGGGGTGATCACTCATCCATATACAATAATGGAAAACAATCAAGCAACAGTTCAAGCATTAATCAACATTTCATGGTGTCATTATCGAGTTTTTTTTCATGGTATCCATGGTTGATGAATAATATAGCCTAGGTATTTCTAGGAACTTGACCACTATCTATAGTCAACATCTTCATATTCCAATATCATCATCCATTTGATATTTCGAGATCGAGTATCATATCATCATAGACATAACCTACTAGGGAGTTAGCTCAAGAAATCAAAGTCATGTGGAAGGGGTCACCTGTCCAAACTCTAAATAATCAGAAAGATGACAATTTAGATGTAGTCATAATGGGGGTGTCACCTAGGTTAGGGAAGTCATAAGTAAACTACTACCCTAATCTCGAACATTAATCAACATTATTCATGAGGTAGAGTATTAAATATTAAATCATACTTCCTAAGGTCATGAGATCAAATATCAAGGTCATAATAGGGAAACCATTGTCTCAAGATTTAACACGATCGAGGTCACAAGTCTTCTCCCTTCCTTTCATGATCAAGGTTAGGGTATATCTTGCAAATCGAGAAGTCAAATTGATAACTCTAGAATTTGAGCCTAATAGGGCAAAAATGTGTCCATGTCCATCATGCTTATTCAAAATTAAGCTTGCAAAGAGGCATAGAGGTTTACAGGGAAATGCATCTTATATCTAAGTCATAACATCATGATCTAGGGATCCAAAGATGTAACCACATAAATGTATAAGTATTATGTACATTAATACGGAGCTATTTTCTTAGCTATGTTTGGGGTTTGATAAAAATAGGGACAACATATGTATAATCAATAGGGACCTAATCAACCATGAGGTTTGAAACACGAGTTACACCTTATTTCACCATATCAATAGTTTATCTCAACCACACAAAAAATCACTTGTGTCCGATCTTGAGTTTTCATTAACTTTACACATCATACCTCACTTTCAAGAGTAATTTCATACATCAAATAGGGTTTTTAGTTTAACATCAGACTGTGGCATCATCATCCTAATCAACTTTCATGTTTTCAAATGAGTTTTACTTTTCCCATGAATAAGCTACACATAATCGAGATGTCATGTGATTGATAGTCAACAGAGAAGAATCACATGAGATGAGAAGATGAACTAATCATCATCTACTTGGGTGGCTTATGTGGTCCTTAAAGAAGAGATGAGATGCTAGAAGACTCTCTAAGCTTCAAAGAAAGGATTTTAGCCCTTCTTGAGTTCTTAAGATATGTTATACCATAAACACAAATTAGAGGCCAATATGTATGGATCAATACCATTTGTCCCAAAACTATCAGTTACCCTTAGTGCACACTCCTAATGGATACAAAGCTAAAAGCGAGTGGAATTGGGCATATGTCCTTAGAATGACACAGATAGTTCACACAAGAAATATATATTAAAAGGATATAACAAAGCTATGGAGATAAGAAGATACTAAAGGAGATATAGACTTATGCCGCATCCATTTCTAGAATCCCATATGTGTTTCAATTCATAGAGTAGAGCCTTGAGTACAATGGATATTCATTTGTCAACTGAAAATTTGATAAACAACACACATTAATGCTACAACATTAAGTACATTAAAAAGGCATGTAAATAGTTTAAGAATATATAAACAGTGCTTGGCTAGATCAAATACTAAGAAAGAACAAGAAATAAGGTAAGGAAACTTGATGACATTATCTTATACAAAGCATGTTTTAGGTTTCTTTATGCACTATATTAAGATGGATCGCTTTATACAAGGTTTAAGGTTTGTTAACATATGATGAAGAATATGAAAGTCGTATTCATAGGAACAATAACTCAACCAAGTAAGTAAGTAGCCAAGTATTCATACGGGCATACATACAAGCAAGCCAGTGTTGTAGTACGGTCAAGAGAAAAACGTACCTTGTGAGTAGAGGGTAAGATATGAGACGATCTCTAAATATGGTCCAGTCGAAGTGAATCTAAGATGCAAAAGCTACAATATTGAGTCTTAGATCACTAGGGTTTGATAAGATAAGCATCATATGAGTTAATGTGGATGTTTCACTAGATCTAGGTTTCACTTAGTTCAAATATCATTTCCAAGGTTCCAAACATGCATGCAATTATCCAACGTAGTCCAAGGATCAGTTTTAAGCTCTAGATCTAGGTGTATCATCCACATTATGAGTAATACTAGATGAAGATAAAGTCTGATTCAGCAATGAGGAAGCATGAAAATTGGATTACCAACAAAGTCTAATCATGCAAGATCACATTACGTCATATAAGATCCATTTCAAGCACTAGCATCATAAATCCAAATCTATGATCATAGAAGAGCATAGGATTTATGAAGTTGGTATTTAGTGATACATGTATGATGAGTATACTAATTTGAATAAGATAGAGTGTGGGATTAACCCAACAATCACATGTCATCGTGTTGATTCAACTAGGTCCAGTTAGTCATTTTAATGAACAAACTAGTCACTTTAGGTATCATGAACCAACCATCTGTTACATTAGCATGAATATTTAGATTATCATTGCACCAAGCATCACAAGGTCAATTTGATTTCAAGATTACAATGTTAGATGATATCAAATTAAGCTAAGTCCCAAGAATAATCAAGTTATAGAATGCACATTTAAATGGGTCACCTTTAGGTCAAGGGTGAAAATAGAAAGTGAAAATGATCCTTGGGGTGCATATATATGGTCCAAGACAACATCCTTAAAAAATGTGAACTAATATGGGATGAGATGCCTGTAGGGTCCAGATCTGATCGAGGGAGAGAGAGCGAGCAGAAGAGATAGCATATCAAGTGCAGGTCCTAGTGCCAAGTCTATAGGCTTCCATTGGGTTCTTGATGCCAGTGTGGCAGAGAACAAGAAAGAGGCCAAGAGGGGAAGAGTAAAATATGTCCATGAGCATGCGATATGGGTTGTTATCCTTTGATCTGATGGCTTGTGAGTCATCACCTTCCCCGCTGTCGGGTTCCCAAGCCCTAGCGTAGGGTGCGGTTGTGCCAAAAAGTGGAAGATGGAGGCGATACTAGCCCTAGCTCTAGAAATTAAAGACCAAAAGGAAGGCCATGCTGATCGAAGTGATGGATCTATAGGTTGTGTTGGGAAGCAAGGTGAGTGCTAGGGTTTGAGAAATGGCCAATAGCCAAAGGAGAAGGTAAAAGGGGTGTGCTCATCCCAACACCTACCTTGGTCCAAAGGTCCTATGTATCCCATTGACCTGGGCTAATAGTTAGGCGGGTTGAAGCACCACTAGGATGGATGTAGGAGAGAGACAATTGTTCTGCCAAGGGAGCATGAAGTAGCATAGTTATTTGGATGGTGCAAGGGTGGAAACACACTACAGTTGTTGGATTGGTCTTTGATCTGTGGCTTGCCAAAATCTGATGGTCGACAATGAAAACTAGGTCAGATGGGGTAAGAAAAGAAGAAAGGGTGTGCTTGGACCAACATGCGGTCTAGGCCCAAGTGGGCTGGACCAAGGCTGAGAAAAGGTTAGAAAATAGGTGGAAAGGAGGAAACATTCAAAGAAGCATTAAAATATTATTTGAGCTCTGATTTGGGAAAGAAAATATGCATTGGAAAAGTGAGAACAATCTCTATAACAAGGGTACAAGAAAAACTTACATATATATATATATATATATATATATATATATATACATATATATATGGCCGTTTCTTTAATTCCCGTGCGGGTAGCTTGTATTTCGCTACCCGGCAGCCAGAAAAGTTACTATTCTGGCCAGAAAAGTAACCCTGCTATCAAAAAAAGTAACTATATTGATCAAAAAGTAACTATGCGACTAAAAAGTAATCTCTTACAAAATACATAGCAGATATATATGTACCCGTGTTTTGAAATCTATTGTTGCAAATGTAACTATCTATGCACGAAACTTAGCAGTTTGCAAGGTAAAGTAACCCTCTACATGTCAAAAGTAACGAACTTGAAAAAAAAGTAACCGAAATGGGGGGTAGGTAGTTACCCGCGCGTGTATTAAATATGGGCCCTATATATATATATATATATATATATATATATATATATATATATATATATATATATATATATATATATATATATATATATATATATATATATATATATATATATATATATATATATATATATATATATATATATATATATATATATATATATATATATATATATATATATATATATATATATATATATATATATATATATATATATATATATATATATATATATATATATATAGTCAGGCTAGTGTACACTCGAGTGTACCGGAGACACCGTACACCTCAGTCATTTTTGAAGATGCAGTAAAGTTTTAAAAAATCTAAACTATTAATCTTCTTAATTATCATAAGAATATACTTTTTAATAAATTTTATCTCATTTGGACACTTATAGGTCATGCATCTAAAGGAGGCAAAAATCTTGTATTTCAAATTAGTTTTGTGCATTGATTTTGTTGTCCTTGGATGAGTGACTTACACTCATCCAAATGAGTTCAAATTTTGTATGTGACCTATTATTATTGTAACCATGAAGATCAATGGATTAGATTTCCAAAAAACATGGTCTAGATAGGCAGACACCATTGGGGTGTACGGTGTGATCTGTACACTCGAGTGTATTCTAGCTTGACTCTATATATATATGATTAATAATAGGAAAGGATATGATGATGTGTGAAGTAACTCAAAACATTGTTTTATGTTAAATATAGTGTCACCATTGGGGTATATGTACATAGGAAAACTAGTTATGCATTAAAATACATTCAATCATAAAATTGAGTGCTAGGATGAGTACTAGTGCAAAGATGAAGTATACAACATGTACACGAGGAGTGAAAGAAATTCAAGCTATCACAGATCCTATTCAATAAAATGACTATGTTAATAGCGTACAAGGTAGCAGGCATAGTCGCAATTGGTTTGGATGGAAATGGAATATCTACATTTCGAGTTGTTCGGATACTCTAACATTAAAATATTTTAATAGTGGACATATGATGAGACTGGTCAATTATTGCATTATAAATCCATATTTTTCATTACTTAAGGGTTCTTTGAATATAAATGGTGAATATAGTATTTTGAAACCTTTACAATATTGTCTAGAACCATATTTTGTAACGTGACTCAATAATTGTAATGGGACTCAATAATCAAAGCACTTTGTGGATTTTGCACCATGAATTGTTGTAATAAGTATAGTTGTCAACATTGAACATATACAACATCAACTTCTTGGGATAAAAAACACTTCAAAGATTCTTTTATATAATGTGACTAGTATAATAACAAAGATTTTATAGGAATCCATTGTATAATTACTTTGATAATAATAATAATAATTATTATTATAACAAAAGTTTGAGAGTAACCAATGATAAAAACTCTTCGAAGAATTATATGAAAGGGACTAATATCTCACTACTACTATAGTGAGAAAAGTATCCATCCACAACATGTGGATGGAAGAATGAAATCATTCGGTCATACAAGATATAAAAATTACATCATTAGATAAATGTAAATGATCATCTCTAATGGAATTTTATCTCCATCAATCCCAACATGTTCATATATCTTTTCTATCCCATTATAGGCATACATTGTACATGTAGGCATCAAAAGAGATAAAATGTGAGGTAATGACACATGTAGGTTATTGAGTTATATAAAACAACATCTATGGCACAAGTGTGTGGCACATCATGTGGAACCTTATGTGTGTCCACAAGGATGAGGTGAAACAACACTAGGTTTCCTTGTTCAAGATTATTTATAAAAAAAAAATTGTTTAGGGGAATGTACAAAAAAATTCCAGAAAATGAATTATATTTACAAATGGTGAAATAAGGAATGTGTTATGATTTATTGAAGAAGGAAACTAAGATTATAGAGTGTAATTTCTTTTCTCTAAAGTAGAGGTCGTCTATTAGTCTCGAAGTCTAATAATATAGAGATTCCACACTAAACCCTCCACATACGATATATCATCATCAAGTTGAACTTCAGTTGGATAATTTTCCACTCTGCATTTGGATGATACTTTCTTAGAATCAATGCATTAAAATCATTGTGTAGATTTTGCACTTTATGTGGTAGATAACACTTTCTAAACATCAAAGGAAGCATCAACTTTTAAATTTAGGTGACTTTATGCTAATCCAAGACATATACACTACTGCTTCCTAATTCAATATCCCAAGGTCACACGTTTTTTGGTTCCTAATGAAAGCTAATTTGTTTTATTGAATATATTCAATGTCTGAACAATTATGTTTGATTTCAAAGTAGCCTTGTCGTACTCTTTCATACTCAAGATTGTAAATGTTGGTATTCAAACTTAAATCATAGGAATATAGCTAAAAAGCGCAACAAGAAAATTAACAAAAGCAATTAGGATATGGGAAATAATGAATATTATCTTACCATCCTCCTACAGGAAAATGTACGAACTATTAAAATGGCATATTTTGTATACATGGATATGTATATCCAAGAATGGAATCTCGCAAAACAATACATTCCAAAGCTGTAGGAGTTAAGGTTAGAGTGGAATGAGATCATGATTCTACTCAATGAATATGATGTAAATCTAAAAGACATATCATGATTCTAGCCAAGTCCTTTTGAATATGATGTGAAAAGGAAATTATAATGAGTATCTATCTAAGTGATGACCTAGAAACCTTTAGTGAGTCTTGAAAGATCATAGAGCTATTCTTGGGCTGTTAAAGTAGTACCATACTTCAACTACCAGCTTCTATGCAAGGGAATCAAAACATTGTATGAGCCATGAATTTAAGGTAGTAGTATGAGTCTCTAGCATGATCTTTGTCCTTCAGTGTATATACATTTCCCTATTAGATTTAGCATCCCATGGGGATCCTACCATCTTTTGATGTGGAGTCCAACCTTCTACTTGATGTTAATCAATTCATTGAATGAAAGAGATGACGTATCCACTCAATGAACCATAAGTTTGCAATTTGTGCACAACATTGATCATAATAATAATGGAAGTTCATGTCTCCCATTCCTCGTGAAAAAATTCTTATAACTTTTGTTAATGGAAACACATACATTATTTTTGGCATTTATGAATGCTACACAATGGAAGGAATCTAGTGAGCCAACATATTATATACTAATATATCCAGTTACCATACCATGGAAACATGTAAAACATACAATTGCATAAAGGTGACAAGAACCCATGTGACATTCATCATACAATATGCATTTCAAACAATTAAAGGATGGAGGTAATCATAGGGAAAAATCATCGAGTTCCATTCTGACTGACAAATTTTCTTTATTCAATGTGAACATGCATTGAATGAACTCATATCAAACAATATAGCTCCCAAAACTGCCCCTTCGCACTATAAAAAATACCAAAATTGTGTATCATATCATATACTATATTGTAAAAAACAAGTTATCACATTATATATGTTATATGAAATATTAGATAAGTTTGTGGAAACTCATATATGTTTTCAATAAGACATGAAACAAAAAAAAGAGAAAAAGCAATATATGAAAGTTGTAATCACACTCAAACAAATCATAACCACATGCACGTGAACAATATACATTCCATATATATAATGGGTAGAGGCCACAACACTACATTTTCAATGCACACCCTTCCAATTCTAGAGAGTTTTTATTTAGGGTATGCTGTAAAAGAAAGATAGAGTCTTAACATTAAATGTGCATCATGATTTCATACATTATGAAAACATATTATCATATAATGGACATTGATATCATTATTGGTATTTTGAATGTACGAAACTTAACTTCCAATAAATCATTTCCCTACAACTGATAGAATCAAAGTAGTAAGCACTAATATATTCCTATGACTATATGTAGTCATTGGGATTCAAGAGGGGATCCACTCATTACATATTAAGTAAATAAATTGAATTCCATAAGTAGGAGTAGAATAAACACCACATACATGGATGGAATAATAGAAAGAAAAGCTAATTCTATGACCGCACTAAACTGGATGAAAAGGGCAATCTAGCCATATCATAAAAATATTTTACTTCATGAAATAGGAGAAGGTACTTCTTAGTCAACTCCCACACTTTGCTCAACTCTTTGGTGGTTTAGGAACAAACCCATACATGGAGAACAAAAAAGGTATGTGTGAATATAAATTAGCTTATGTACGATGAAAGAGTTACTTGGGCATTAAAGTACAAGAACAAGAATAATCATTCCCAAATATTAATAATTCATAAAGGTTGTCAGTAACAAAGTAAGCAATTCTTAATGTCAACTAAAATTATATCAAAAAATTCTGAATCTTCTATTAATGAGGGTAATTATATAAATGGAAGTTTTTGGATTTTCAAAATTTCACAATAATAGATAATTCAATCAATTTCATGTATATTTAGACACATGAAAACTATATAAATCAAGTTCGAGACACCATAGTTCCAAATCAAAGGCAAGAGGAATAAAAGGTTAGTAAGACATGTATACAATGCAAAGAAACCTAATATCATAAAGGATCACATCCTATGAGCTAAGATGAACACAATATTTATGACAGGTTGGAAATGTTTAACCAATAAGTATAGTTTTTTATTGGGTATAGATCCAAGAATACACTACTACCTTAGCTAATAACAAATGTTACAAGAGGTAAACTAAATAATTGCCAATGTTCTTGTGACAACAATTTAATATTTTTGGATATGACTTCCAAAAAGAATCCATGCCTCTTTATTAAAAACTAGGGTTTAATCAATGAAGATGAAATAGAGAAAGTGTTAGTACCTATTATCCAGTCCTAGAATGTCTAGGGTCTAGATCAATGTTCTCAGTCACCTTTTAGATATTCACAAAAATTTAGGATTAAATTACAATATATGTCAAATTGTGTACATTCAGTTTTAAATCCAATTTTTGGTCATTAAACAAAGATCGATAAGTACATCGTAATTATAGGATTGTAGCATATGTTTTTCTATATATTGTTGTAATTTTATTATGATTAGGGATGATGTTTACTAGCATTATTTTATTATTTTTATTATGAATAAACTTAGTAAACAGACTAATACACCCTTGAATTGGGGTTTCACACTAATGACATGAAATGTGAATAATTTTTAATTGAATTTAACATAATTTGTACAACTAAAAGAAAACTAAGAAAGGAAAGGATGGATTTAGAACTCAATTTGGTGAAAAACTGAAATGAGAACATGTGTATCTTGGAAAAATGTCACCTACAATATTCCTAGACACCCCGTGTAACCACAAAGTAGTTAGGGTGGAGATCTATAGCTTGATAATGTGACACAGGAAGGGAAATAAGAGAGGAAAAGTCATGTTAATTCATTGTAACAAAACTCATCACAAATACCCAGAGTCAAACATCCAAAACTTAAGGAAAACTAGTTCTTGAAACTCATTATAAGTGACACTAACATGCCCGATGTGGGGCAAAACATACCCAAAATTTGAAAATGAAGGTACATAAAACATGCACCAAAGATATATACATAACATATTTGAGATAAACGTGTAGATGTAAATAGATCAAGATATAAGAAATACAAGTCAGAACAATAGAATTTGTTGTTGTTCTTCACATTGGAGGTATATTCATGGGAAAAATGAGAACCAACAACTTTTCTATGCCTAGTGAGGTTTTTTTTGAAAGGAAAATATCCATCCCTAAATGAACTCCTTCCAACATATTCTAGTCCAAGGGCAGAGAAAACTTGCTATATTGTAGCCTCTTTGGCGGTGTTAATTGAGTGGCATGAACAAGGAGAAACACATGCACCCTAGACTCGAGAACCTACCTAGAAGCATTCCCGAGTCTTGCAATTGGTTTAAGAGTAAAATATTGTGTTGGGAATGGTTATACATGGTATCAGTCTCTACACTCGTAGGAGAAAAAAGCGGCATTTCAAGTAGAATTCGACAATTATGACATCAAATTAAATGAGGAAAAAAAAGTCACAGGTCATGCAAAGATAGATGGATATGTATGTGTGTTTGAGATGTCCGATAAGTGACCCCCCAGTTCCAGAAGAAGATACATGAATTATGAGTTATTATTTTATAAAGGATTAGAGACTGTGTAAGATATAAATATTCTTATAATCATATTTCCTATTCAATTAAAGTGAAAAGAGCTCTTGAGGATTGAATGATATAACAAAAAGAAATGAAGAAAATTGGCACTACTAATATGTTTAAATAGGGCTTTGAACCAAGGTCAGTGAGAACCCCATATATAGATAACAACAGTGGAATGTCCAAAATTAGCATGTCACACTAAAAAATAAGGAAAACTTAAGATTGTTAGTAACATTTTTACTATTCCTTTGGATGCTTTATGTGATATTATTTTTCCAAATGCTTCAATGATTATGTGGGCCTATAAAAGTCTAGGAGAATGTTTGTAATATGGAAATATGATAACTAGTCAGTCATCCTCTTAGCTCTCATTTTAATACTATGTTCGTTAATGACACCTGGCCCATATATATATATATATATATATATATATATATATATATATATATATATATCTGTGTGTGTGTGTATGTATATTTAACTTTAAAGTTTATTTATAATATCCTAATACTCATATAATGTAACTAATAGAGAAAGGGATTAAATGCACTCCTAATGGGACGATGCATATGAAATACATGGTTTAGAAATATACATAGGTCCATGTATGTTACTTTATTTCTTGTTCATATATAGATCTAGTATTTGAAATTATTATGGGTCAAAACACATTAAAATAGGTATGCAAAGGAACAAACATGATTTAAATATACTCAAGGATGGTCCACCCATCATATCATGATATTATTTCTCTCTCTTTCCTCCAAATATCAATCTAATAATATATTGGAGGTCTTACATTCATAATCTACATACGATTGTTTGTAGATCTATAAAACTAAGATTTATCCTAAATAGTTGATGTATCTTCGAAAAATGTTAGAATCTACCCTCAATATGTATATAGAGTATGTTAATACCAATGAAATAATAAAGCAATAAAATTTATGTTATACATAGACATAATGTCTACTACCATTTACTCACTTAGCATATGTCTCCATTGTATCGACATATGGGATATAGTTCTTGTAAAAACATGTCCCTGTGTCACTATGGAATAGAATTGGCATTCGTCATAATTTTTTGTCTTATTCTTTTCCCCATATTTTGATCTGTGAATGAAAGGGTTTGGAAAAACAAAGTACCCCATGGGCACATGTTCGTCTAACATGATGATTTGAGTAGAGGTGAAAGTTATTGTCTACAGTCCTAATAGGATGAATTTTTGTTCTCTTAGAGGGTAATCTAATAGTTTAATTAATTCTTCAATAGGAAAATCATATACCCACTTTTTTTGTGAAGCCTTAGAGGTTACTTCTTATTCATCTTGTTCTCTAGTACAGGCCAAAGGGTGGGCTCAATGTGGTGGTTCCTTGATAGCCAACTAGGCTTCTCAAGGTGGAAGGTATTGGGTGATAAGGAGTACATGGTGTGTTTTGTAATACTATCAACTACCATATTGTAGTTGCGAGGTATGAATTTTAAGAATAGATCAAGAATACTTGACATTTGAGACCAAAATTCTCATCTGAGAGGTTGTAATTTACTGGCTTGAATACTTCCTTCATTTAGGATATCTATGCCCACCTTTGAATCTGAAAGGATAACAGGAGACAATCAAGCATGCTTAATGCATAACTTCAACGCATTGAGTAGTCCTTTGAACTCTACTTCAAGAGCAGAAGACGCATACCCTGGCAGACCAGAGCCTACAATGCAAGAGATCGATCTGTCAGCCATGTGTATTCCGATCCCCATCTTGAGACGGTGTCCCTGAAAGGAAGCCTCTACATAGATGAAGGTTTGAATCAACATTTTCATAGTCACCATTTCTAAAAGGTATAATCATTTTCTCTAAATGATAGAGTTTTTTGGGCTAAACATATGCTCCATATCGTAGAGTATACTATTGATGATATAGTAGTCCAATATCAGTCACAGTGACTCACACATGAATGGCCATGCGATTTATAGCCTCACTCATAAATATGCCTTAGATATTAGTCATTATATATTATGAACCATTTACATTATTTAAGATTACTCCTATGAGCCTAAACAAATGTGATGGATGCCATTATTTTCAACAATCATCAAGATCATGATCAATATTTCCAAAATGCATTAAACCTTATATAATGTTACATTGTCTTCTAGTTTCTTGGCCATAACTGTAGCTACTACGAGAGG
Source organism: Alisma plantago-aquatica (assembly GCA_963693085.1). Taxonomy (NCBI): domain Eukaryota; kingdom Viridiplantae; phylum Streptophyta; class Magnoliopsida; order Alismatales; family Alismataceae; genus Alisma; species Alisma plantago-aquatica. Next base: position 351,930,249 of record OY856413.1, on the reverse strand, counting down.
TGATTATGAGATCCATATATTAATCATGTATCACGATCATGGATGGTCTACTTATTCCTTTTTTATCTAACAATAGTCATGTTGACTTATTATTTCTCTACTACTCATAATATTGGTCATGATTTACTTTAATACTAGTCTAAGTGTGTTAATGTTATTTCTAAATCTTCTAGATGGAATATCAATATGTAAAATATGGTTTCAAACTTTTTGTAGTTCTGGCTTTTCATGTTTCTTACTTCAAACCCTATTGCTTGGACTAATCACTCAAGGGACTTTATAATTGTTAATTATTTAAGGTATAATATAAAATAGAATATATTTTCACTAGTCAAATAATTATTCCAATTGTGACGTCAAATCATTTGTATCATCATATTTTAAAGCATGCCCACCAGAACTATCTATAATTTTCATGCACCAAGGAAACATAGTTTTCTTATGTACAATAGATATCTAATTGTATTTAGACCTTTTTAGAAGTCAAATACATCTGCTTGGAATTTCCTATAAAGATATAATATTTGGCGTTGTGCAACCCTTTGAAGAAATAATCAAAGATGGAAAAGAAAAAAAAAACTATCCATCTCATTAGGTAAAAACACCCAAGATTGTTGAATCCCAAAGAAATGATGTCATATGTCTGAGTCATGCATGGCCCATCAACCTAACCAAGAGTGAAAACAATGCATAATATATACTACAAAACTAAAAAGCAAATATAACATGTTAAACATAAAACCATTGAGAATAAATGATAAGATATTATTACTCAGATGGTACGAACATGTGCAATGCAGACCTACTAGTGCGCCTATACGAAACAATGTTATTGAGCCAAACACTATAAATAGAAGAAGAGGAAGGCTTAAATTAACATGGGATGAGCTTATAAAGAGAGATTTTGAATCTCTACATCTCAATCAGAATATGGCCCATGATAGAGCTGAATGGAAACGTAGGATCCATGTAGCCGACCCCAACATAGTTGGGATTGAGGCTTAGATGATGATGATGATGATGAAACAAAATAAATAAATTATATTTTCAAAATATATTTAAAAATTCATCAACATTTTCATCTACAAAAACAAAATGAAATAGTTTCTCTGACCTTATTGAAACTTCATTATGTATCTAATATGTAGGAAGTGGAAGACGCACGTCATGAAGAACCTCTGCTATTTGAAGTGCTCGAATATTTTCAGATCTGATGTAGAATGAAACTAGTCATGTATATGGCCATTTTTTGAGAAACAAACAAAAAAGATTTAGCAAATAACAAGAATATTCATCTTACCTAATAGAATTATAATATTAATAATAACTCTCAATCTCAAGCTCATCAGTCCTCTCTATTCTTGCAGAAGCGGTTGAATAGTCATCCTATCAAAAAATGGTAGGTTAAAATATTATACATCATACACGAATATATACGGGTGCATATAAATTATTTTCACAAAAAATGTTATATACTTCTATAAAATCCATCGTAATCCAAGAAAAATTGATCCAAATATATATATATATATATATATATATATATATATATATATATATAGAGAGTCAGGCTAGAATACACTCGAGTGTATCCGGAGTGGAATACACTCAAGTAGTTTTCTATGATACAATATTTTTTTTGAAAATCTAATCCATTGATCTTCTTAAAAATCTTGTGAACAACTCATATGCAAAATTTGAGCACATTTGGATATGTATAGATCATGCTATGAAGACCGCAAAAATTATGCATTTCAAATTAGTTTCGCGCGTCGATTTTGTTGCCCTTGGATGAGTGACTTACACTCATCCAAACGGGCTCAAAATTTGTATGTAGCCTAGTTATAGTATGACGGTGAAGATCAACGGTTTACATTTTGCAAAAAATGGTCTTGATATGCAAACACACTCGAGTGTATTTGTGCGATCCGTACACTCGAGTGTCTTCTAGCCTGACTCTCTCTCTCTCTCTCTATATATATATATATATATATATATATTGGTGGAATTATTAGCAATCATTATATACAAATATGTATAGTGGGAGTAAACTAAATTGTATTATATAGAAACAAGGATTGTCCTTAAGAGATAGGATATTTTCCTATATCTTAACTATATTTTGCACCATTATAAGGACTTTGTGTATGCTCCAAACATATGAATATGAACTTTAGTTGTTAGATTGTTTGTTTTACAAAATCATACAAATATGTTATGTATATCATCACCATCATAAAACTTGAAGTACATACTAATGAATGGTAACTTTAAAAATAAGTAGCTTCCGTGCAAATGTTTTGGTTCAGATCTAATAGAATAAAAATATGATGTTTATGATATTTCATTTGCACCTAATACAAAGATTGTATTTCTCATACATACAGTTGAATTACATATACACCATTTTTTCATGCTAAATGGTGTTCCGCATAGGGAGTTTCCAATACTCTAACGTATATATATATATATATATTTAAATATATAAATATATATATATATAGAGAGAGAGAGAGAGATAGATAGAGGGAGAGAGAGAGAGAGAGAATGTGAGGGTAATGACTGTGACTTTCTCAAAAGTAACAAATACCTCAACTATGTAAGATCTTCCAAGAGTCAAACAATTTGATCTAGTTATGAAGTGATGATGAATATTAAAGGAATTTGAATTATATTGCTTAAAGTAGAGATGATGATGGTGAATATATAAATGCAAAAAATTTAGGTGAAATTCATAAGGTGTTGGTGACGAAAATAGCAATGTGATGGTAACAATCATGCCTTATTTAAAAATAAAAAATACCTCAACTATGTAGCAAGTTTCAAAGACTCGAAGAATTTAATCAAAATGAATTATTCTTATGTATTATACTAAGTAGTTTTAATTTTTAACATAATAATTCATTGTTCAAGAGGTTACAAATCCTTTATCGCAATATATAGTGTACATGATAAAATTCCTTTGGAAAATTGTCTTTCTGGTATTTTTTTAGTATATCAGTTGAAATTTATGGTTCTTACCTAAAGGAACTTACATACCATGTGGCACATAAGACCATTAATAGTTTTCTACTATTATAAATAGGAATATGTATATTTTAATATAATATTCAATAAACAAACTATGAGTGTAGTTTTCACTCACACGGTATGAAACAATTGGCTGTCACAAGTTATCATGTATTTATTCCACTTGGCACAACAATCATCCCTTCCACTTCATCTTCACCATTGTTCTTGTTTCATTTGAATCAATTCACATTATAAGGATGTACACAATATGGCAACCATGCCAAAACCATGTTCAACCATTATGACTTCCAGCAAATAATATTCAATTCTCATTGTTGCATATCCATCATCATTGATTCCATCCTAGCATAATTGTTGTCTTCTTCTAATTTATTTGATTACATACATATTAAATACTTCTTTTGATAGTTTTGTATGTTCATAATGATTATTTACTTTTTCATATGGAAGTGAGGGTCATGAACGTTGTTTATATGTATGTGGTAGTAAAGGGCATTCTTGTGGTTTTAGTTCAAATTATGATACTGATGTTTTTAGTTGTATATATAAGTCGATGAGATAGAGATGAAAGTGGCGCTTTAAATTTGGATATTATGGTGTTATGTTGGTAATGGTGAAGGCATGAGATTTGTAGCAATGGCAATGAGGAGTTAGTCAAGCTCAAAAGGAAATTCAATCATGGAGTATCTCTGATATGGTTCCTCAAATTGACCTTAAATTCCTTGAGTATTATTTTATGCATATATTCACAAAGCCAAGAGTTAATATCAATACCTTTTAGAACATAATTAGATCATCCACTCTAACCGACTAGACTAGTAAACTAGTTCGACAAATAATAATAGTTTAAAACCTATTTTACGAATCAAACAAGATCACTCAGAATGACCATGACCATCTAGAATGACCAGTTGGATTGGTTTCTTGACTACTCTGCAAGGTCTACACATTGTTCGAGATTTTATTTTTTTTAGAACAATGCAATTGTGGGAAAACTAGTTTTCCGAGTAAATAGACCAAATTGGAAAAATATAGACCAACCTTTCACACTACTACCATTCCTCTCAAAAAATAATATAAATTGTGACAAAGGTAAGTTGAACACAAGTCATACAAATTATTTTTAGAAATTATGTATTGAACCAATTGTCAATTACATAATATATTAGCGATCACATATTTAAATCAAAGCATACGTACTTATTGGTATTAAAATAATACGTCAGACTTTTATCAAGAATTAACAAAATTAGATCGATATATAATTTAATTTTCATCCATGTTACTTACTAGAAATTATGTTACCTTGAATCATGAATAATATACATATGAACATATATAATATTTATATATGTATATACGTACATTAATTATTAGCATTTAAATAATACTAATAAGTTATCTTCATTATATATAGATACACATACTCATACAAAATATTACATATAAAAAAACATATTATTCAATGAAACAAAATCCTAGAAAGGATTAGTTAAGAGAAGACTATAATAAATGATGCACTAAGAAACACACCGCATCAAGCCTCCGTAGCATATCCGTCTTCCACTATTGCACTAAGGGGTCACGACATTCTAGGTACATTCTTGATGCCATCATACGTGCACGTTGTCGACCTTAGGAAATTCAAAACATGTAGAAAATAAACAATCACATTTGTTGTACGTAATATTAAATAACTTAAAATCCAACACTAGCAAGGTAAAGATAGATAAATATGATAATAACGATTATTATGATGTGTTCAAGCAATTCCTATAATTTATAACGATGAATATAGAACATTGGAATAGACCTTATAATTGATGTTTCTCCTAATGAAAATTATAAGGATTTGTATTTAGAAGCTTAGGAGATCAAATATGAATGAATATTCACATAAGTTATTCCATGGGATGGGATTTAAGATCAAGTTATTACATAGATAGGCAACACGAGGTCGTTCTTCTTGAATCTCATTGGCAACAAAGATAAAACGATGAAGGGTCTCCAAAAGAGGTGGCAAATTGTCAGTGTGATGTTGGCCAGTTGTTCCATTACCATTGTAAAATGGTTCCATATCACAATCAATTATATGTTGGCACTGTCAAATGAGTGTATTGGTTTTAGATACACAATCGTAATAGTGGTAACAAATCCACAAAATATGTATATATGCATATGTCTTGAGTTATGATCTAAGATCTAAGAAGTCAGTTGGCAATCACAGCTCAAATTAAATAACCAATGTATACTAAAATTTCATGGGAAACCGTTCATGGTTTTTTTATAAAAAAAACTCTACTTAAGGATGAAAGCTCAAGGCATACAGTCAAATATTGTTATTGATACTCATCATCCCACATCCATGTGAATATTTAAATATATTAAATCTATGCAAGAGACTAAAAGTGTGTTGTTCAAATGAAATATATTACCCATAATACTAAACTTGTTTTAGTTACACCCTATTAGAAAGACTTTTGTACATTCCAATTCCCAATGTGGCATGAAAAAAGTCATTTCTATAATTAACTAATATGTAATTCCTCTAAATCATAGAATTAGATCCTTTCTTCCCTTGTTGTAAAGAGAGTCGGTGACTTCTCAACTCCCTACATGACAATATTCGACACAAAGTTGACTAGTTTTGTGAGACATCGAGAAAAACGATGGGTTTTTTATTTGTTTAGCAAGTTGTATTTAAATGTTGAACTTGTGCTTTTAGTGGAATAAAAATATAGTAAAAGACTTATCAAATACTATGTAAGAAAATTAATGTTTATCTATTGAATAAGAAAAAATGAGTTTAGACATATACCTATACACCTATCTCGCAATGCAACGATTTTCATTTTTATAGGAAGGTTGATCGGCCTGAAAGAAGGCTATTCTGGAGACAAAGGAGAAAGTTCAGGGGTCTTTTCTTATAATAGTAATGGAATATATTCATAAAAGCTCATGATAATTGCAATGAGATAAATGGTGATACATCTACGAATACCTCTCCCTCTATCTAAGTTTGTTGTTTTCCACCAACAATACCTTCCAACAACTAGTTTGATTTTTCATTTTTTTATTCATATGATACTCAACACAAGCATATGGTAGGAGGATGTGTGTATCTGATGCCCCTCACAACATACACAAGAAAGGGGAGAAAATGAACAAAAAATGATGGGGAAGAGAGGGCGAATAGAGAGGGACATGGGAGTGGGTACGTGTCAAATAGAAGAGGAAGAATAGGAAAAAAGTGGTGACTTCCATGGAGGAGAGAAAGTAGAAGAGGAATAACTCGTGATGTGATGATAGAGAGAAGAATTATAAGAACATAGAGACAAATTACACATAAAGTGAAAAACTAAATGAAAAAATAATGGAAAACCATTACATATAATTACAAATTTCAATACCCATACTGACATAAAACAAATAAGGTGGAAGTTCCCTCATTTTCTGATGGAAATAAAATATAGTAGAAATGAAGTGGCAAGGGAAATAATGCGGAGAGCAATAGAAAAAGAAATAATGAAGGTGAAAGAGAAAAAACATAAAGATATAAAATAACACCTTAATATATAACAACAATATTACTAACAAACAAAGATAAAAATTATGAACAAAAAATAATATAAATATCTGAAAACCTATATAGATGAATACAAATAAATACACATAAATGTATATATAATTCATAACACAAACCACTAGATCAAAAAATATCTCAATAATATAAATGTAAATTTATACCAAAGATAACAAAATGTGAAATGTATTTTATGTAGTATTTAGTATGTAGTATGAATGCATTCACATTATGTTATTTTTTGTGTTAAATTGTTTAATGGACTTTACATCATTTTATTTAGTTTAATATATTCTTTAGATGTATTTGATGAGTATTTTTTATAATTTTTGTGTTTTCTCTGAAATAAAATATATTGACTAACCAATTTCATGTTTTATATGAATGTATTTTATTATATATTGTTCAGTTGATTATATAATATTATGATTTTAATATGTATTTTATTATATTATAACATATATAAATGTGTTATATCAACCTACTCTTTCTTGTATGATCACTCAATGTCATCCCTTTCTCCCACCTCTCTTTCTTTCTTATAACTACCTTCTACTCCCTCTCTTCTATTTTTAACTATATCTCATTCCTTACTACTTCATGTCTTAATCCTTTTAAATCCATTTCTCTCTCTTTCCACAACCTACTTTCTCCATTCATATTATTTTATTTATTTTCTTATTTTATTCTAACAAAATGATCACATTCACCAATACATTTTGTGTTTTGGAAATATATGATTTATATTGAATAGCATGTTGACAAATTTTTTATATAGAAACCTATAATGATACATTTTAAAATGCACGTTAGTATAAAAATATGATAATTACAAAAATGCCTACATATTAGTACATGAAACTGGTGTGAATCTGTTCCAGATGGCAAAGTCGACAGACAAAAAAATAAATAAAAGATGTAACCAAATGCAGCATAAGGTTGTAATAGGTTAGTTGTTGAAGGTGGTGCAGAAGAGATATCGTGATGTAATAAGTACTCCAACGATATCAAAACCAAAAGGCAAAAAAATTGTGATTTGCCATATGTGCTTCTTTGTACATTTATACCTTTTCTGCAACAATGTCAAAATTTATTTGGCATTCTTTAAACGTACATGAAAGAACTTTTATTAGTGGAGAGATTATAGTGAGGTCAACATGTATATTCTTTCTACCTATCCAATCAAATGACAAAATGTCAGGAGAACACTGAGAGTGGAAACCATCAGGTCGTGTGTCAAAGAAGGCCACATGAGCTTCCTTAAGAACCAATAACCCAGGTTGAAAGAAAAGGACAAGATGTCTATAATGAACTATGTCATTTTAAAATTTATATCCAGGCCTTGTGTCGGAATGAACATACTAAACATCAAATGCATTGAGGCTTGCATTTTTGAAAAGTAGACAACATTCATCACCAAGATATGAAGGAATCATGATCCAATGTTGAAGGATAACTCAATATTCAACATGTGGCATTGTAAAACTAAGACCATAATGGTAACGATAAGAAGGAAGTCTTGTGCATGGTCAGCTTGGATAAAAGTATCCATAGCTATTAACATTGGGACAGACCATTTATAGTGAATTGTTGTAGAACAATTTTGTTATCAGTGACTCTCAAAATAGTGGGACATTGGATAATAGAAAGTGTACTTGATAACTATGGCCAACAAAAAGAAGGCAAAATAGTATAGATTGTAGAATATACATTATTAAAGGAGGCACATATAAGCACAGATCCAATATCTAATAAGATGTGGTCTTGGAGTTTTTAAGTGTGGATCCAAGAGGAAACTTAGACAAAGATATTGACATTGTGTGAAGATTGGATTTCTTGACCTCTGAGCTACATAGTAAGTGAGGTCAAACACAAATATAGATCACCAAAGCTTGGTTCATCACCAACCATGATTGGTGCTAGACATCGACCAAGCCCACAATCAAAATCATCTAATGCATAGACTCTAGAAGTTGGAATGTAAATCAAAGAATAAAGAACAACTTGGGCATTCCAACACCTGAGCAAAGAAGAAGAATATCATATTGTGGGTCCTAAAGTAAATCTAGTTAATACATAAATTCAAGAGTTTTTCAATATTTTAATTAACAAACTAGCATGGCAAACTTTGGGTGTGTGAAAACAAGACCTAAAATCTTCACCCCACGCATAGGATGAAATAGGTTATAAGATAAGATAACAAACTCTGTTTCTCTCCTAGGGTCATTTGAAGAAAGATATTCTCTAGTCTTCCTAATATTGATATGAGGACCAATGTTTGGGCCTCATACTTGGATAATAGATAGAAAATTGGAGACTTTATAGTGATGTCAATGCGGTTGCATTTATCATGCTAGAAAGTAAAGAGTTCAATGTGGCATTCATCCTTCAAATGCAAAAAAAAAATAGGGAGAACCAACAGAAAAATAAGTGGGCCAAATGGATCACCTTGTTGGACACCAAAAACAGAGAGAGTAGCCTCATTTTTGTCCATGTAGAGAGGAGATGGGGAGCTATAAAAAAATTCAATCCAATATGCAATAACTAAGTGCTGAATTACACACCTCCTAAAAAATGGTGAATGTCTCAATCATGCTAAACATATTATTGAAGTCAACAAAGGTCGTCATTAGGGTGGTAGTATGGTGTTCTTCATGGACAAAATGAGTGAAAATATGTAGTAAGACTTCAATACTCCGAGAAATGCCAACACCAAATTGATGATCATTACAAAAAGGAACCACATTTTACAATAGACACTCCATTTTAACATTGGAAACAAGGCAACCCCAAATTGTACAAACCACAATAAGCCGAATCCCATTGTCTAACTTGAGAAGAGGATTCAAAATAGCACTAGAGACACATGATGCTAGGGAGGCAAGACAATGAATTGAAAGCCAAAGGTTGATCTCACTTGACAAACCATTCAAGACGTCATCTTTAATTGATGTTATTGTACCACACATAGCGTCAAGAAGGTGTTACACACATATGTCATTATTTGCAATAGAGATCTATTTTTGGAAGCATAAGATCGTGCTTGCAACCATTCAACATCCAAATGAGTAGCAGAGCTAGTGGGGGCAACACCACTACAAAATAAAATTCAGATGGCAATATAAAATTGGTCATCCTTAATCTTTGACTTGGCATGGGAAACTCTAGCCTCACCAAATTGTTCACGCTCAAAAGGACACAGGTGGTTCGGGACCAAATGAGAAGATGTTGTATACCATCAGATCCTGAAACTGAAGTTTCTACGATCTTAAGGATCATAATATGTTGGAGAAAGGCTTGTTTTTGTTGTGAGTGTTCTTGAGCAGACTCGTTAGTGAGACATAGAGACCATATCTACGGAGCAATAAAAGATGAACCATGCATTGATGGAGCTAGTATAAGAACCCATTTGTTGTAAAATAGCACATAGAGTGTTAGTGAAGGGCAAATGACCAAGAAGAATGATGTTGTTTAATATAAGAAAACATGCAGAAAATACATAACAAGTAATATGCATAATGATTGAAGATGATTTACAAGAGGCAGTGGCGGCTCAATAACTTCACGGGCCATAAAGTCATAAAGAATAGAAGTCAGAAAGTCAGGCTTGATTAGGGTAGCCAATTCAACAATGATGCTAATCGGTTCGTGACCGATATGATGGAATAAAATGTTTATTATGTATATGTATATATTGTTAAGATTTTATTTTATATATGGTATATAATGATTTCATTTATATATTAAGTATTCTCTCAACCTCCTCTTTCTTGTTTTGCGAATTCATCTCACCCTATGTCCCTCCTTGTTTTATATCTCATCCCAACCTCCATCCTCTCTTTCTCATATTTTTATGTTTCTTTCTCTTCCTATTACCTCTCACTCCTACTTTCTGATTCTATATGTTTTTGAAAAATTCCAACCACCTTTGGTCATACATTCCACAACCTCTTTCGTCACTCCTTTCTATATTTGTATCATGGTACGACTGACTGTAGTCTCATCGGATGCATCCAAGACATGCCTCTTTTAGCTGTACGTGTTTTAAGAAAAAGACAATCTAGTCTACTTTCCGTGTTTGGTATACAAGGTACAGTGTCTGGCAAATATTAATATTGGACAAGATCGTATGCGTCGCAGCTCTATATCCAGTATATGTTTCACGGATCAGATAAATCTAATGTGACACCGTTGTATATGTGATATATGTTACACTATTAAATGGGCCGCGACCCCACAGATATCACATCATGCTGCGCATAGACAACTACCATATGATATTCTATGTATCATAATACCAGAGTCGAGCTTTTTGTTCACCAACACAGGTGACTATTGATAGCCTTTGCAAAGGGCCAGAAGTAGATTAGATTGTCACAAAGTCCTATTACAGTCGTTGTAGACCTTGCGATGTTGTCTGTTTTGCCCTTCGGAGGTTATACCTAAAGAGATTTACATATACCAATTTAGATTCCAAAGAAAACTTTTGTTTCTTCTTAACGATACCCTTGACATAATAAGAAGACTGTAAAATATGATAGTCTGATAGTTGGAGCTACAGCCCAGTTTCTCTGGAGTGAAATAACATCTCTCCCCCATCTCAAATAAAGCTTTCACTAATTTTAACTAGACATAAGAACATGTAATGTTTCTTTAGCTATATTAGCTTTGTGAATATTATTTAGTATGGGTAAGTCTTATGTATGAACAACTAGTATATATAGAATGTCGAGGAAAAAGCAAATTTTGTCATTTCTGCAAATGGGGAAAGGTTGTTTTGTCGCACATTTCCCACTTCTAAAGTTTTTGTACACCCTATATATAGGAGTAAATATAACATTAGTGTCTAAGTGCTATATCGGAGGATATGCTTATCCTTGTGGTGGACATAGTGACTACACTCACAGATGCACCACTCTAAGATCGGGCATGGAGCTTGTGGTTCATGAGAATTATCTTATTTTTATACAACTACATAGCTGCTTAATTAATTATTCAATTCGTTCCAAGTTGGAAAGTCTCTTTTGTAATTCTTTTTACGTGTAAACGAGTGGTCGACAGTGGCGAAGCCAGAAAAACTGAGTTGGGGGGGCACCATTAATACTAAGCTATTTGCAGCCATATAATGTAGGGCACAATGGATTTTTTCCAGTACTTTCCAAATCAGAAATTGAACAAATAGTCTAAAAATACAGAAGCTGGGTAGGACCCTTGCCCACCCAGGTCCGTATGTGGCTAGGCCACTGGTGGTCGAGTATTTGTGTCATACCAGAACATATAAACCACCTATTTTTTCACTCTCACCAAACCGTTTCCGTTTCAATAATTCTAAAAGAAGAAAAAAAAGACAAAAGTGTCACTTTGTCTTCCATCTCCGCAATACGCACACCCCATCACCCAAATTCCACACGCACACCTCATAAACCAAATCCTGCACGTAGCGTGCCCCATATCCATTGTTCTCGCCCATCTGGCTACCACTTCTCTCAAACGCGACGTTCTTTGCCACTCCTCCCCACCACGATTCAACACGCTTCCTGCCGTTCTAGCCATCGTGTTATGGCATTAAGATCTAACTTTTTCTTTAGGAATGGAATATGGCAAAGATTTTGATTGGAGACGTACAAGATCTGAAAGGTTACAACGGCGACAACATTTAGTGGCTATGTATACGGGCTCCATACCTAGTGTGAAAGACGATGGCAAAGACAACCTAGGTGGTATGAGAGGAATGCATCTTTGTAGCAACTTAAGTTCTATTTTCTAGCCATTCCGGTTCTCCTCTTTCTTGATTGAACCTTTTTTCAGAATTATTCTTGTTTCTATTAATTTGCTGAGAACCAGAGGAGAGTAGCATGACTATTGCCGTTTATTATCCTAATTCCACAGTGCACAGCTAAAGTTGAGTGGCATGGGTGTCACTCTCTAAAATTGATCACATAATATATGTATGAATAAAACTACAAACAATAAACAAGGTAAGAGACAACATGGCATAGCAAAAGTAACTAAACTACTAACTGACACTATCTTAGTCTTGTATATCAATCCATATGAATTTTATTTGCATATCATTAGATATCATCCGAGTATGAGTTGTGGATTATAACAATACAACAGAAGCAACGATCATAATACAAGAGCCTAAGTGTACCTATTACATAAAATCATAAAATGGGTACACTTCAGCACAACTATGTTGAGTACTCCATAAAATACATAAATTCATGATTTAAGAGAACATATATGCTTGGAAAAACTTAATATAATGGCAACAAAGAAATAAACAACATTAAAGACTTTCTTGTTAGTAGGAAAGCGTGTTTTAGATGCATTCCCATTATGCTAAACACCATTGTAGGGCCATTTGACATGCTTTCCAAAGGAAGGGCCCATGAGGGGCATTTGAGGCTCAAATCTTACATCGTCATCATGTTTCCACACGAGGGGCCTCACAACCAGTGTCAATGAGCTATCCCTATTACAACATGCTTTGCGCCCTTGCTCAGAGTATTTACAGAAGTGTATAAGGTTCATATAATGGACCAGTTCAGTTATGTCCATGGTTTACTCAACATATTCAAGAAAAACAAACTTACTAATCATAGGAAACAAGTAGCTCAAGTAAGTATAAAAATCCAAGTACTTTAAGAATACATACTTTCAAGCAAGTTCAATGCCACTAGTCTTCCCAATAGGAGGATAAAGCATACCTTGATTAGAGAACATAATTAAGAAACTTAATTAAGAAAACTGTATATACCAAGTTTGACTAGATCTTGGAAATTGAGTCATCATAAATATCCTAACATCACAAATGAGTGTACATGGGATTAACATTAGAAATGATAAGTTCATTAATCATTATCGTGAGGGTTGGATTTGTCACCTAGATCTTGGTATTATATCATCCATCATTGACTACACCATATCCAACTAGGCCATGCATTCTCATTATAACACTATATTCAACTAGGTTGTGCTACATAATACATCATGGATTCATCTAGAAATCAGGGTGAAACATGATCACTAAGATTAGGAAGTCATGATTAGAGTTTCATGAACTTAGGTGGAGTGATTACAAGAATAATTCAAGATGAGGAACATAACCATTAACATTGTCATAACTAGTCATACTGGGTAACTATCATGTAATATGGTCATCATTAGAGTTAGCATGAGATGTACTTGAAATAGTTGTCATAAGAATAACCATGCTACTGGTTTGCTATCATCATATAACATGGTTGATCATTAAGGAAAGAGTTACATAATATTAGAGACTTAGATATAGACATGAATACTAGATCATATTTCAAGTCAAGACTAGGGAATGTGAGTGAGAAATGAATTCAACTAAATTCGAGTGAATACTGTAAAATTCTCTACTTCAATTTGTAGAAAGGTACTAGAATGGAACACCAAAAGGTGGATGTCCACTTGTCCTTTGAGAAAAATGAATTCGAGCAAATCGGTAAAATTTGATTGAAGTCATTCAATTTGTTTGTGAGAATGGATTGGAATGGACCATCATAAGGTGTGTCTCTAGAAGACATCCATCAGATGTCGTGCCAATGGTAGGAACTTTTAGAAGGCAACATCAAAAGACGAGCCTTTAGAACCATCCTTTAGTTGGTGGAAATGAATTTGTTTGAATTCGTTTGAATTTGACCGAATTCTTTTATCCGATTGGTTGTTTTGGAAGGGCTCCTTTGGCTATATTTCTAATCATCATTTGTGACCTTCAAACCTAACAATACAAAGACAGTTCATCAAAAGTGGCCACCGAAAGGCAGCATCAGAAGAGGGACCTTTGAGGGCTTCCTTCCGTTGGAGACATTGGAAGACACCATTAGAAGATGGTATTTTAGATATCTTCCAAAGAAAAAGAGTCAATGAAGTGCCAATGTGTGCTACTACAAGAAGGAGGGGACAAATTCAAATGAACTTAGAGGAATTTGTTCTAATTCGGCAGGAAAAATTGGGAGGATCGAAGACATCTTCATTTTGGTGCGTACAAGTCCTAAAATTGGCTAGTTGAGAAACAATATCTTCAAAAAGGGATAAATTATAAAAATCTAATTATCTAGAGTTATTTTGGGAATATTAAGGCTACAATAGCATGAAACTATAGTTAAATACATAGCACGAATACTTTGATGTGGGTGTTATCAAATGTGTCTCCAGCTCGCATGTGTTGGCCCCGAAAGAGGCAATGCATCTCCTTTTGGAATGTATTATTCAATTTTCTCTAAAAAAATATTTTGTTGATTTGATTGAACTATAATTGATTCAAATTTATTTATGTACAATAATATACCTATTTTTTTATTTTTCATTAAAATGTTGTTTAACTTTATTTGTAAGATAATTATTTAATGTTGCAAAAAGATAAATAAAGTACCATATGCATTAATCATTGTTAAAGTTCATATATAGTAGATTATGCAAATATTTATAGTCAAAGTACAATGTAATTATCATTATAAATGCATTCAAAGGAAGATCTACACAATTGTGCAACAAGAAAAAAGTAAACTAAGAAATTGCATGTCTTGGTCCATTTCCTCTCTCACGTTCTCATGCATGTCCTTACCCATGACCATGTACCTATGATTCATGTATAGGGATATCATTTAGAGAAGCCTCAATTGGTGTCAACTATGTACCAATAGATGATGAGGTGCATGTAGGTATGCAGTGAGTGGTATCAACATACTAGTATAAAATTAGGTGATGCATTTCACAAGTATGGCTCACACTCAAGGTGTGGATAACCATGAAAAAGTGGTGAAGGCGATGTACCTTCAAACTACGACAGTGACAATGGAGTTGGGTGTATGGAGAAGAAGATCATAGTCAATAGTAGTGTGCCTCTAGAGGTGTATGTGGGGTGGTGTATGGACTACATGCAGAGTGTGCCGAAGTGTTTTATCTCACTAGCCCCAATCTACTTAATGAGTAAAGAAATGTAAATATGGTGTAGAAGTACTAGGACTAGGTGGAGAAGTAGGAGAAGGAGTAGGAGTAGGAGCAGGAGTAGGAGTAGGAATAGGAGTGGGATTCAGAGTAGGATAAATTGTATAGGTATAAATCATATGGGATTATGGTTATAGGTTATATGGATGAACATACTATGGAAGACAATCAAAACTTAGCCCACCTAAGATTCTATAGACATCATCTACAACATGTCCAGGTGCATGCTACATAGCTGTCTGGATTTGTAGTAGTATGTAAACCTATTAAATTAATTATATAATACAATATAAATAACAAAAGAAAAATAGAAACATTACATAAATTAGTGTACGCAAAAAGTCTTTTTCCTATAACTAGTGGGATGATACATCATCATCAGTTGGGGTGGGAGTCTCAATAGGTAGATTAGATGATACTAGTTGTAGTGCAATTATGCACCAAAAGTTGTTTGTCATGGTATATAGGGAACTAGATGCTTAGATATGTTGTTCCAAAGATGTAACTCATTCCTACAATGAAAGCCAATCCTAAATAGCATGACCCCTCCCAAGATCCTACTATGATGTAGCAAGGTAATAGTAGGTTGGATTTGAATGAATTCGAGCTATCCAAGTACTCTACTAGGGATACTCTCGTCTACTACTGTGTAGAAAACAAGAGGTACTCTGGCCAACAAAATATGACTAAACTCACAATACTATTGTGGAATTCTATATTAAAATCATCCATGTAAGTAGCCAAAGGTATGTATTGATTTTTATAACATATTTAAGATAATTATGTATTAAGAAACAATCAAGTAAATTAAAGTGTTTGAAATAAATATTACTTGAGAGGCAAAATCATGCTCAAAATAAACATCATAAAAATGGACATGTCCTCATATAGTCAAACCTTTCTAAACAAACTTTGTGTGATTACCTATAGCAACTAGGACAATGATTACTCAAAATAAAAACTAGTTAAAAAATCATCATTCTCCACATAAGACAAATAGATTTCACATGCTAAAAACTTAGTCTAAAGATTACATGTCTTATTAATAGAGGCATGTAAACCATATAAGAGTTCACCATTACATATTACATGTTCCACAATATACAAGACTTTGGTACAACAACCACTTACACAATATCTCAACAGAATGCATGTTGTTAAGTCATTACATATATGACATTAGTATGGAGCACACTCATAAAACCTTATGACACATACAACTATGTCTTTAGAGTCCATGCATCTATAATGGAACCTTATGATGGGAAACACAAATAACAAAAATAATCTGCCTAGACCTCAGTGTATAGGGACAATGTTCAACTAATACCTCTATGATTTATTTTGGAGAAGGTCATAAAAGCATCACTTACTGATGAGATCCATTCACATAGACATCACCTACTATAGGGTTTTCAGGAAGGGGGTACCGTGGAATAAAATCAAATCTTCCCTTTATACCCTACCCATTGGATCTTTTGTAGCTATAGAGATCAATGAACAAAAGACATAAGAAGGATAAAGGTTATAACTTTGTCACACTAGATGTCCAAAAACTAGACATGTCTTTTATCATTGAAGAACTTGTTCTTCTAGATGAAGACCCACATTGGCCACAAAGAAATTTGGGTGGATCAATAAGACATTTGTATTGGCCACAAAATTGTTGTATGGTTGTCTTCTTTGAAGCACCAAGTTTTCGTCTTGTGGAACAACTTCTTCAAGCTCCCACATGCATGACTTGGCCTCTACTTCATGCACACAAATGAGGGAGAATATGGTGCACCACCTTGGAAACAAAGTCAAAGAGGAACATGATTTTTTTGACGTGGTAATTATCCTAGAACTCCCTTTCATCTCCTATCTCAGGTAGCTCCTTTTGGTTTTTTCCTCTATATAAGAGAGAAGTTTGATAGTAACCTTGTATCAAAAGCTGTCTCTAAAGAAGTCACATTGATATTCAAACCCTTTGGGGTGTGACCCTTTATAAAGTAGAGTCAAGGGATTGGAAAACCCTAATTTCAATTCGTTTCCTAATTACAATATCAAAACTAGACCAATATTGAAAAACTAGGGTACACATTTTGATCAGCCAATCACATAGCACGATCGACTAATCGAGGTATAGAAAGAATTTTGTGATAAGGTAAGATGGTCAACCGATCAGGTATGTTTAGATGAAGATTTCAATTTCATTCCAATTTGAGATTTTACTTGTCATTTTTTGATCGACGAATCAGGTTAGTTGATTGGCAGATAAAGTCAGTCTGGTGGAAAACTTAGTTGACCAATTAACAATCAGTTGATCCATTGAACCAACCAATCAAACTTTCTGATCAGTCATTTTGGTTTCTCTATTGAGTAAGAAATCAACTTTTCTATGGTTCAAAACCATTCTAATCATTTGATTGATGGAGAACTTTTATTCTCGTATGGTCCTAATGTGAATGACCCAATAGGTTCCTAATTATGCTAATAGCTATGTTCAAGACAATAGCAGCAAAGATTAATTTTAATACACACATCATTTCCACCCATATAATAGGAATAAGTTGGAAAACCTCTACAACCTGCAAAGTGAACAATGTTTCCATGACTGTATAATCCCTTTCCCACTATTATCCAGATTGAAACTAGAGTATGGAATTTCATCCTCTTAACATCTAATATATTTTTCTTGAACTAGAGTGGACTATTAACGATATTTGTGAGCTCACTACCATATACTACCTCACATGAGCATCTTAACACATTTCATAGTCTCACTTATCAAGTACCAAGGAATAGCACTCTGAAGGATGGAAATATTCCATCCACATCACTCACAATTTTCTCCATCCATCACAATACACCCAATTTCTTCTGTTTGGAAACTTGTATTTTAGAGCACACATGGGTAGTGTCAAATTACATAGAACAACATGTGTGACAGTAGTGGCTTCAGGTATTGGGATCATGTCACCATTTTCACATTATTATATGAACATGAAAATTCGTTACACATATTTTGTGTATCAATCTCAAGGTGGGTCTATTCAGTGAACGTTTTCTCTTACAAGTGCTCGTGCATCTGAGTTGATATCCAATATCATGACCAAAAATAAATAGTCATCAGTCACTACACCTCTTAGTCTTGTGTATTATTTTTTTTAATGTACTATTCAGAATAGTAACTAACTAGGGACATAACAAGAATGAGTACTATTATTTTACATATTTTCTCATGTTCATGTTCTCAACCAAGACCATGTGTCATTGATTTAAAATGTTCTTAGGACATTACTAGGTTTACTCATTATATCAATATTGAAACAAACATAATAAATGGAATTTCCTTTTATTAATTATCAAATCAAGAGCATTCATGTTACAATCTTCACATGATGTAACTTGGGGCATACAACCAAAACCTACCTCCTTATCTACAATTGATTCTCTCATTGTTGATCTTCTCCTACATTGTTGTAGTTACAATGTTTCTCAGCTAAAATATGCAAAAAACATGAGGTTACACCCTAGGACTAAAGATTTAATATAATGTCTAAAGCACCTATTAATTACATTGTACAAAAACAATTAGAGTAAAACATAAACATTTAGGTATCTAATGACTAATATTGTACTTGTAAGTACAAGCTTAACCAACCTCACCTTCATCCTTGACTGGCTTGAAAGAGATGTTAGACACAATGTAGATAATTAGTTTCGTATATATTAGTAATATAAAGACCACATCCATGTTTACCTCCAATTAAACATTAAAAGTGTGATTATCGACTGGGATGTATTTTGCAATTCATTGGGTAGATTGATGGGTACCACTAAATACACTAGCTTTATCTACGAATCCACCATATAATAAGTATGTCTGGATTCAAAATATCTCTCCATAAAACCCTAGGTCAAAGCAAGGTAACTAAAAGGTATAGAGCCCACTTGTTGAGTCCCCCATGATTATTTTCTTGAAATTGGATCCAGGGTTCTCAGGAACACCCTATCTACATAGGTTACAACTTCATACTTGAGGTAATAACCCTTCATATCATACTCCTACATAGGATTGCACATTGTATGTGATTCCTCACTAGACCATCATCCATTTTACGTCCCAAAAGTATTTTAAATATGGTAGGGGATAACAACCCCAAGTGTCCTCATATATTCACTATTATATTGCTTTGATGATCTTTGCACAACTCTAGGTTTGTACAAGATTCACGTATTTTACTATTTTCCCTAACGACATGGCGGAATAGATTACAGACTTATCAACATATAGTTCCATTAATTAATTAGATTAATTATTTTACAACTGTATTAAGAAAGATGTAAATATAATTATTAAAGAAAGACGACTAATCATATAGCTAGAAACTTGAGATTGTACTAAACATATGGTTATTGGAATCTAACTTCACCAAACATGGCATAATGCTATGTCTCTGTCCATTTTGAGGCTTTCCATACAACTCAACCCTCCAACGGTAATGGAGCTTATGAAATATTTCTTGGCAATTCTCTCAACTTTATATTTATTACCACCTTACTAGGAACTCACAGCAAGGTAGTATAATAGGTAATCATAACCATCCTTTTTTGTTACAAAGGATCCATCTTCACATATTTCAATAATATAAGTGTAAAAGAAATGACCTCGAAACGTGTATAACAAGGTCCTATTGAAAACATCAACATATAACCCATACCCTAGGGGCACATACTTTATCATTATCACAAAAACAATGTTTTTTAGACTTCTCTAGACATCAAAAGCCAAATCTATCTAAAGAAGTACTAATGATCATGTATTTCCATCAAGGAGATACTCTAAGAAACATAAGTGAAGAATATAGTCCATATCCATGACATATTATGATCAAGATACGTAAATATATCACCTCTTTTACGTTATAGGAAGTATTACAAAAAGATCTTCACATGCATGTACATAATAGGAAAAAAATGAGTCAAAGGTTATATCACTCACTTGATAAGAGAAAATATACCCCCTCACGAAGAATAGCAATGAAGCCTCAAGCTTCAAGAAATCTTCAAAACCAAAGGTAGACTCTCCAAAAACTAAGCTTCTTCTCTTAATTCACTCTATAATTTGAAATTAAAGTCTAATAGCAACTAGATCAAGTATGTAAAAGAGAAAATAGGGTGTAGAACTTTACAATTGAAAACCCTAGAGAAAAATCACCTAGACAATGTTCAACAAAGACAAAGGTTGTTAATTGTCGAGAGAATGAAATATCAAAGTTCTATTTACACAATTCTATGCTTGGTAGTCACCCGAATGATTTTCACGCATTAGTAGAGGAAAACTAAGGCAAACAACAAAAATATTGAACATTAATGGATGTAGAATTCTCATCAGTAGACATCAACAAATGACATCTTGCTATGATGTTGTTCTTTGGGGTTCATCTTGTACTAGTGAGGTGAGAATGACAAGCGGATACATTAGCTCCATATGAGAAAGAAAAGTTGGTCAAAGATATCCTATTGTCAATCAAAACACTTTTACCTTCGTCAGCATGTCATCTCATCAGTAGTCAAACTCCAGCATTCCTTTAGTAACTGAGTTTAGAATCTCTACCGGTAGACAATATTGCTATGTCATCAATAGATACTAGTTGGGGTCTCATTTTTTGTTATCTTAGGTTCAAGCTTTCAATAAAAACATTAGAACACATATTGTAGAGTCATTACTAGTACAATATAGAAACAAATCCCTTGGTACACAATGTAGGATTTCCATTGGTACTAAAACCAATGAAATAGCACATCCTAGCCAATAAGCTCCTCTGTTGGTAGTCAATAGATGGATGCACAAAAGAACAAAAGATTGGACACTTCCATTGATCGACGACTGATGGGAAGGAAAAATAACCCCATTGGTCCTCAGCCAATGAAAACCCATACATCTTTCTATTGATCAAAAATAATAACAACCTTCTTGGACTACAACCAGTGATGAACCATACACACCTTAATCAATCTACTATCGATGGAAGAGCATACCACTTCCATTGATTCTCAAGTGATGGAAATTAAAGAAGCCTCCTTTAGGTTGCATATGTGAATCCAATAGAATCAAGGAAGCATGATAGAGATGAAAGGGAACATGATATACGTAAAAATTATGGAAATCCTCAAACATGGGTAATTTTCCCATTGACCCCAAGCAAAATGCTAACTGACTAAACACAAAATAATACATCATCAAGCATCAAGACATGCAATTAAGATAGAAAGATATGATTGGGAAGATAAGCCTTGTTAGGGGTATTACAACTATAAACCCCTAACAGGGATTTTGCTCCAAAAATTATAAGAGGAAAGAGTTGTGTATTTCTAGGATCACCTAGAAATTCACACTGTGAATATAACTTCCATTCTTGACCAAGATCATTTTATCAAAGCCTATTTCATCTTTATATGTCTATTGATTCACTTTTGACTTATCTAGAAGGCGTGTATCGCCTTGATGATGCTTTGAAAAAAAAAATCAGTTGTACTTAAATGTTGCACATCATCACTTTTTCCTTAAGTATTTATCACCTCTTTATTACCTTATTTACTTTGATTTTCTACACATTCTATAGAGAGCGATCTCCCATTTTCAGAGCATCTTTCCTTGCTGAAATCGGAGCTATGATGAGCAAGATATGGCCTTTGGAAGATCATATAGATTAAACCTTGCCTTGGCACATTTAATCCATTTTCCTTTTCATCTAATTGGGCCTAAGATCACGTGTGGCCCTTTTGGATCCCATCCGCACACCCTCACCTACTGGGCGATATAACTGATCTTCCCTGGGCCAATCACGTATCACCAAGTCACATATAAAATGTTTT
This sequence comes from Alisma plantago-aquatica, assembly GCA_963693085.1. Classification (NCBI taxonomy): domain Eukaryota; kingdom Viridiplantae; phylum Streptophyta; class Magnoliopsida; order Alismatales; family Alismataceae; genus Alisma; species Alisma plantago-aquatica. The sequence goes on along the minus strand of OY856413.1, from coordinate 351,907,787 downwards.
GGACCATCAATCTCACATATCCTAGATTTGATGATGATCTGAGGGCTAGGAAGTCATCATGTACCTCCTTATGAGGACCAGTGCCAATGGCACTGGCCACCTCCTACCCCATGTTGGTGCCTCCTATTCCCACCATTTCGATGAAAATTTTACCCTAAATCCGCCTATAAAACTCCTTTCCCCTCCTTTTACTCCCATTTTTCCTCGCTTCTCATGAGCCCTAGCCCCCTCCCAAGCCTTCCTCAACCTCCAACCCTAGCGGAAACCACCACCTCGCTGACTCTAGACGTTACTGCCTAGCACCCCTCCACATAATTAGAGTCCAGATCCTTACTCATAACGACATGAAAATCCCTTGTAGTGTGGCATCATGGCTCGACGAAGGCATGGGGATGGAGCCCTTTTCAACCGACGAGCTATTACGGAGCAGAGCCGCGCAATGCTCCTCTGGTCTAGGAAGGATGCGGCAGTGGATGGTTCCTCACATAGATTGTGAGTACTAGAAAAAGCCAACAAAGTGGCCGCATGCGGTGGGCAGCGGTCGGGGTCGCCGGCTGGCTAGGGCCATACCCACTGGGCTGGCAGCCACAGACCACACGAGGCTACGGTTGAAGAATCCCAACCCCATTAGTGTCGGCCCATTATGAAGCCTCTTTTGGTAAGATCCTTTCCCCAAAATCACTAACCATATCCTTGATTTTAAAATCATCATAACTTCCTAGTTATGCATCCAAATGCCATGATGCAATATACCATTTTGATCAGAAAAATGATACCTTGCTGATTGTGCTATCAGATTCTACTATTTTTGCATAATGTTCTACTATTTTGCTAAAAGTCTCTTGTTTGACCTTTTGAGGTATAAATCAAGTTCTACCATGCTTAAACATGCATGCTTAATGATCTTTTGGTCACCCTTTATGTAAATGAGTACCCTTACCTCTTATGAACGTGGTATAATGTCTTGGACCTATTTGATGCACCTTAATGTTCTTTTAACCTAATATGATTTAAAGATTGTTACTTTATGTGCTTGAGTAATACACCTTGATCATTTGTGAGTTTTTGGTCTATTGGTTGTCACCATGAATGGTTGATCTTCGTAATCAATACCTAATAATGAGCTTTGTACTCTCCTAGATCAATAACACATCTGAAATGGTTCATGTTTGACTAATACGACCACACATGCCTAGTTTGTATATTAAATGACTAAGTTAATATTGTTGTTCCCACATGATGAATTAGGATAGTTATGTTAACTCCATGCTCTACCCTTTTCAAATGAATAGAATTATCAATCATGTAGCAATATAAGCCAAATTAATCTATCATATGCTCCTATGGTTTGGGAAATGTACTCTATTGCCTTGAGATTGATCTAATATGACTTAATCATGATCTTGCATGTTAAACCATGATGATGCAATCTAAATATCATCCTCCTTTACTCCAAATCAGAAATGATTCCATGTTTTTATGTAAACTAATGTGGATGGTTTACTCGATCTAGGACCTAATATCGATCCTTTTACTATGATTGAATAATGACATGCACATTGGAAGTTTGAAAACTAAGATGGAAATACTCATAACCTATAACTAGGGAATCTTCCACATGACTCATATGATGTGTATTTATTGAAATCTAATGATCTAAGATGCCTTTATATATCTTTCTTTGAGAGGTTCCCTTGCTTTAGATCATGCCTAGGTATCTTACTCAAGAATGCTTAATCTTATACTCTACTCATATGGTATGATTACTCCATTGACCCTACTATGGTATTGGCTTGTTTGTATGTATGCTCCTATAAATGCTTGGCTAGTTAATTACTTGTTTGAGCTACTTGTTCCCAACGATTAATATGTTCATTTTCTTGAAATATGTTAAACAAACCTTGAACATAATTGAATTTGTCCATTATACAAACCTGGTATACCTGCCTATATTCTCGGGATAAGGGCACAAGGTTGGGCACCTTACTTGAGATGTCAAGATAAGGTGGAGCATGTCGATAAAAGGGTTGGCTAATCTTGAGCACCCTTACAGACCCTTTCAGTAGGAAGTTGATCAATGGCCATATTATGTTGTTTAGTATAATGGAAATACACTTAAAACACACATTGTATAAAAGAATATCGCTAAGTGTTTCATGTCTTGTTTCTACTTATTTCCTATATGTTTCTTCTAGCCAAGCAACTTTTACTGTACTGTTAAACCGTTTCCTTCCTTTTAATAGTGTACTTAATGCTTTAGCATTAATATATTTTGTTTAATGAATTTGTAGTTTCCAAGTGAAGATTTGCTACACTAAAGACTCTAAAATCTGATATGCAATACAAATGGGTATACATGAATCTAGAAATGGGTACCTATCTCTTATCCCCTCTTTATTAGCTTGTTATATCTTGTTGTTACTGCTTTCTCATATATATTGTCAGTGTGTAATATTTGAGCCATTCTACAGATGGACGCCCAAGTCCACTCGCCTTTGGCTATGTAGCCATTAGGAGTGTGGACCTAGGGTAACAAACAGTTCGGTGACAAATGGTATCAGAGCTAAACACATAGGCCTCTATATATGTTTAAGGTATAACACATCCTAAGAACCCAGGAGGGACTAAAAATCCTTTTCTTAAAGTTTAGAGAGTCTTCTAGAATCTCATCTCTTTCTTAAGGACCACCTAAGACACCCAAGTAGATGATGAATAGGTAGTCTTCTCATCTCTTCATGTGATCCTTCTCTCATGACTATTTATGATTTTGGGTAGCTTGTGCATGGTGAAAATAAAATTTATTTGAAATCATGAAAATTGATTTAGAAAATAATGTCATGATATGACTTTAAATTGAAAACCCTATTTGACATATGAAATTACTCTTGGAAGTGATGTACCCATAGTTTATGAAACTCCATATTAATCGATCAAGTATAAGTGCTTTCTATGTTTGAGGTAAATTTGATATGGTGAAATAAGTTGGAACTCAGGTTTTAGACTTCGCGTTTGATGAGGTCTCTATTGACTAAACCCATGTTTCCGTATTGTTGATTTAACCTCAAACATTGTTAAGCAAAACTCTCCCCTATTTGATATTTGCAATGACCATGCCACGAAATGACTACAGCTTTGGAATCCTAGATCATGGTGTGAAGACTTGTTACAAGAGGAAAATCCCCTATTGACCATTACTCCTCTTTGTAAACTCAATTTGAATAACATGATGTACCTAGATCTTAATATCGCCCAATTATGCTCAAATTCTAGAATTCTCAAATTGAGTTCTCAATTTCCAAAATCTTCCCTTACCTTGATATTGAAGTGAAGGGAATGAAATCATGACCTTGGTCTTGCAAAACCTTGAAATATGGTTGCCCCACTATTAACTTGATGTTTGACTCATGATTATGTGTAATACGAGTTCGTAGTTGATACTCGCCCTATTTGGATATGCTTGATGACTCATGATTGGTATAAACTAATTTTCTAGACTAGGGTGGTAGTTGACTTGGGACTCCCCTAACCTAGGTCACATCCCTATTGTGATTGCCTCCAAATTTTCACATTGATGATTATTTAGAGTTGGAAAGGTTACGCCTTTCACACTATTTTGATTTCTTGACCTAAACCTCTAATAGGTCAATTCCATGATGATTTTGATACTCAATCTTGAATCACAATTTGATCTTAAAATATGATGATGTTGACTATAGTTAGTTCTTAAGTTCCTAGAAGGTCCTAGGTCTAGATCATTCATCGACCTTGAACACCATGATAATGAAATCGATATTGATAACTTGAAATGTTGATCAAACAATGCTTGAAATGTTGCTCGATTGTTTCTTGATCATTGTAAATGGATGAATGACACCTTTAGGTCTAAATAAGAATCTAACCCTAGATTTTAAATGCTTGGACCCATGACTTTGATGTACAAACTTGACTCTCGATATTGATGTATGAAATCTTGACTCATGATCATTGATCTTGGTGTCGACTTGGCTCCTATGATCATCCCATTTGGATCTTGAGATCACTCTCGATATATGACTAATGACCTTTATGTTCCCAAATCTCAAAAATTGAAATGATGACTATGACGAATTGATCGATTTATGACTTAAGGGTGATCTCCATGTGGACTAGGGTGGGACTTTCCATTGATTTTGAGCATGAAATCACGATGTTGAAATATAATGTATGTCTCAAATTTTTGAAATAGGAAATCTTAATTATGGATGTATAACCCCACATAGGCTAATGTAGAATCTAGAACCCTAAAATGCTGAGATGGAAAGTCATTTTGAACACGTGTTTCAAGAGCTCTATTTGTTTGAACTAAAATGAGATATCTCCAAATTGGTGATCTATATGACAAATTCTCCAAATACATGACTCGTGGGATGATCTTTCCAATTTGATGATCAATGTGACTATGCAATGACCGTGATGCTCGATTACTGAATTTTCAAATGAGATGGATATTATAAATTATGATATACTATGAGAATGCTATGACAATCTTGAGGTTGAATGGGAAAAATCAATTTTGGTTGGTAACTTGATTTAATTTTGGGGACAACATTTCTTTTAAGCTGGGGAGGATGTGATAACCTAGAAATTCACACTTTGAATATAACTTCCATTCTTGACCTAGATCTTGTTATCAAAGCCTATTTCATCTCTATATGTCTATTGATGCACTTTTGATCCATCTAGAAGGTGTGTATCTCCATGGTAATGCTTTGAAAAAAAATCAACCTTACTTAAATGTTGCACATCATCATTTTTTCCTTAAGTTTTTATCACCTCCTTGTTACCTTATGTACTTTGATTTTATGCTCATGGTGTAGAGATTGATCTCCCATTTTCAAAGCATCTTTCCTTGCTCAAATCAGAGCTATGATAAGCAAGATATGGCCTTTGGAAGATCATATAGTTTAAACCTTGCCTTGGAACTTTTAATCCATTTTCCTTTTCATCTAATTGGGCCTAAAATCACATGTGGCCCTTTTGGAGTGCATTCGCGCACCCTCACCTACTGGGCAATCCAAGTGATCTACCCCGGGCCAATCATGTATCACCAAGTCACATATCGAACGTTGTGGACCATCAATCTCACATGTCCCAGATTTGATGATGATATGAGGGCTAGGAAGTCATCTTGTACCTTCGTATGAGGACTAGCACCAATGGTGTTGGCCACCTCCTACCCCATGTTGGCACCTCCTATTCCCTCCATTTGGATGAAAATTTTACCCTACATCCACCTATAAAACTCTTTTTCCCTCCTTTTACTCTTATTTTTCCTCGCTTCTCATGAACCCTAGCCCCCTCCCCAGACCTTCCTCAACCTATGACCCTAGGGTATCCATCACCTCGCCAACTCTAGGTGTTACTTCCCTACCAACTCTCAGCACAATCAGAGTCCAGATCCTGACTCATAGTGGCACGATGATCCCTTACAGTGTGGCATCATGGTTCAACGAAGGCATGGTCATTGGAGCCCCTTTCCACCGGAAAGCTATTACGGAGCAGCGCCGCGCGGTGCTCCTCTGGTCTATGAAGGAGGCGACAGTGGACGACACCTCACAAAGATTGTTGAGCACTAGAAAATGCCCACAAAGTGGCTACATGTGTTTGGTAGCGGTCGGGGGTCTCCGACTGGCTCGAGCCATACCCACTGGGCTGGCGGCCATGGTCCACATGAGGCTGCAACTGAAGGAGCCCAACCCCATTAGTGGCGGCCCATTATGAATCCTCTTTTGGTAAGATCCTTTCCCCAAAATCACTAATCATATCCTTGATCTTAAAATCATCATAACTGTCTAGTTATGCATCCAAATGCCATGATGCAATATACCATTTTGATCAGAAAAATGATACCTTGCTGATGATGCTATCAAATTCTGCTATTTTTCAACATTGTTCTAATATTTTTCTAAAAGTCTCTTATATGAATTTTTAGGTCTAAATCAAGTTCTACCATGATTAAACATGTATGCTTAATGATCTTTTGGTCACCCTTTATGTGAATCAGTACCTTTACCTCTTATGAACGTGGTATTATGTCTTGGACCTATTTTATACACCTTAATGTTCTTTAACCTATCATGACTTAAAGATTGTTACTTTATGTGCTTGAGTAATACACATTGATCATTTGTGAGTTTTTGGTCTATTGTTTGTCACCATGAATGGTTTATCTTTGAAATCAAAACCTAATAATGAGCTTTTTACTCTCCTAGATCAATAACACATGCGAAATGGCTCATGTTTGACTAATACGACCACACATGCCTAGTTTGTATATTAAATGAATAAGTTAATTTTGTTGTGTCCACATGATGAATTAGGATATTTATGCTAATTTTCATGTTCTACCTTGTTCAAATCAGTAGAATTATCACTCATGTAGCACTATAAGCCAAATCAATCTATTGTATGCTCCTATGGTTTGGGAAATGTACTCTATTGCTTTTAGATTTATGTAATATGATTTAATCATGATCTTGCATGTTAAACCATGATGATTCAATCTAAATATCATCCTTCCTTTACTCCAAATTAGAAATGATCCCATGTTTTTATCTAAACTAGTGTGGATGGTTCACTAGATCTAGGACCTAATGTTGATCCTTCTACTATGATTGAATAATGACATGCATGTTGGAAGTTTGGAAACTAAGATGGAAATACTTGCAACCTAGATCTAGGGAATCATCCATGACTCATATGATGCGTATTTACTGAAACCTAGTGATCTAAGACTCCTTTATATATCTTTCTTTGCGAGGTTCCCTTACTTTGGATCATGCCTAGGTATCTTACTCAAGAATGTTTAATCTTGTACTCTACTCATAAGGCACACTGACTCCCTTGACCCTACTATGGTATTGGCTTGTTTGTATGTATGCTTGTATAAATTATTGGCTAGTTAATTACTTGTTTGAGCTAGTTGTTCCCCACGATTAGTATGTTCATTTTGCTTGAAATATGTTGAACATGTTGGTATGTAAGCCCTGAGAGACAATCATGGGATGATTGGTGGGATACATAAGATTTATTTGATAAACATCAAAGGCAAGCTTCCAATTCTTTCTGGTTCAGTCATATGAGATAGTGATAGAACAGATTGAATGTCTAAAGAATGACAGTACTCAATGACGTATGCTTTCAGGTTGAGGACCTGAACGATGAGATCATATGGATGCTAAGAGTTTGTACATTCTTGTTATGTCCCTGGTCGGATGTCATTGTGGAAGGTAGATAGACAACAATGACACACAAGACTAGATTGTGGTGTTGGTTGATGACAGAATCTCATTAGTCATGATATAGAGATATCAAACCAAACACATAGGTACTTGTTAGATAACAAGGTACCGGACAGACCCACCGTGAGTTTGACACATGGAACCATGAGATGGTAGTCACAGTCAGTACTCACAGTGATGGTGGTGAGTGTGATTCTTAGACCTGAAATCACTGCACTCAACACATGTCGTTGGGCACACTTTGACATCATCAAACGCAGTCCTGAAACATGGGTTGTTATAAAGGTGATGATTGGGTGGCTTTGACACATGGGGCTTTTGAGGGGTGAGTGATAGATATGGGATTTGTCCCTCCTGAGGGAGTTTGATATCCAAGGCCACTTGATGAGTAGGATTGAGATAGGCGTGCGCACGCATGTGTGAATCAGTATGTGATATTGATGTCATACACATCTCGTTCAATCTGCTCTGAGATCAAGAAAGTGAATGAACATTGACAGGATGACTTCTCCATGCCTCGAGTTCATTCGGGATATCAGTGACAAAGGAATTATACATTCACTGTAACACCATTCACGGATTGTAGGATGAAAGTTGTTCTCCAAATTTCTACTTTCACTTGGGTAGCAATGATGTGTGACTAGGCACCGCTCTTTTCTTATGAAGTCATAAGTGTTATGGACTTTCACTGCCAACGTGAAATGGACCTGCAAGGTCACACACATAGGATCTAACCTGGAAGAGGAGTTTTGTCCACAAAGCAATGTTTAGATTGATTACTAAAGGAGTTTAGTAGTTCAATTAAACACTCAATCAGTCGATAGCTCAATATCATATGCTTCAAGGTGTTGGACGCATTGATTGGAGTATCAGATTGATTGAAATCGCAATTGACTGATTTTGCCCAACCTGTGCTCCCAACCGATCGGCTCATGTGATGAACCGGTCGACTGAGGTGCTGAACCGGTCGGCTGGAGTGTCCAGGCCGATCGGCTCATGCCCAGGTTGAAACGACCGGTTCAAGAGTTGAACCGATCGGCTCAACTGGTGCAACCGACTAGTTGGGAAAGTCATGTTGGCAAGAATTTTCCTTTGGTTTCAAATTGCCCAATTCGATTGGGAATAACATTGGTATACGATACCAATTGAGAACGAAACAAGGGAAGTCTTTTTGAGCCGGATTAGGACCATGAATCGATCGGTTCAGGGCACCAACCGATCGGTTGGAGTGCCCCAAACGATTGGCTCAGGTCCAACCGATCGGCTCAATGGCCGAACTGATCGGTTCAGTTGTGAACCGATCATTTCAAGTTGCGAACCGGTTGCTTTTTGTGGAAAATTTTCGAACCCTTCTACTCCTTCTTTAGTCCCGTATTGCCGGGCACAGAGAACCCTGTCCCATGACCCGCCTATATATATAGGGGTATTGGGGGCTTCTCAAAGTACAACTCAATGCAAGCCGGTTGCTTTGCGAAGTTGTCGTTCTCTCTGGTTTTGGTAACCGTGAGAGATCCCAAGCAAGTGCTTTCCGCAAAAGGGAGGTGCAGCAAGGGAAGGACAACTGCAGTTGCAACTGGTAGCAGGAGAGTGTGTTGGCGACTAGTACGTCAACAGGAGGGTGCGACTCCTTCCACTTCCTTGTGGGACAAGGAGAGTGGAGTTCCAGGTGGTCCATGTGGACTACTACAGAGGCGGGAGGACACTGCCGCTTAGGAGGACAACTGTCATCCGACAGTCCGGTAGGAGGAGGAGTCGTCAGTACCGGTGCGACCAGGAGCTGCACAGACACCGTCCAAGACCGGAGTTGAAGACCGCACATTGCGCGAGGTATTGTCGCCGAGCAAGCCTCGGGACAAGGTATGATTCCACAAACCATCCTTTCCTATTATATAGACGTTGACGCGTTTCCTCGGTATGGGTTGGGGGAGAAAATTTTTGTTTCCGCTGCCTTCTCTATCTCCCCTAAAACCCCAACAGTGGTATCAGAGCCACGTCAACTGCTCTATATTTTAGGAATATCGATATGATCGATTTTGTTTTGTCACCTTTATTTATTACATACGATGCGAATAATATCGACTTTATGCATGTCCAATCCTAAATCCACAAATCCCTAATTACATATATGATATGTATTATTAATGCACTCGATACGCGTCGCCCTTAAACGAGTTTTGTGGTGGATGTGTGTAGCATGATTATGGCCTATAAACCACTATCTGTGTGTGGTTGTTTGTGGTTGCTTGCATCTCGATCTGCGCACCGATCTTCCCTCTCTTATTCCTAATGTAACTCAAAATAATTCGAGATTCTTTCCTACCTTTGCTCCCCCCGAATGTAACTCGGGGTTTCCCTTTTTAAAGCAATGTAATAATTAGGATAGATTTTATTTCCTGTTATGTCGAAGACCGGAGGACATCAAGACGACAGCTGAAACGATCGGTTCAAGGAGTGAACCGATCGGTTGACGTTCCAGACGGTCGGTTCAAGGAGTGAACCGATCGGTTGATGACCGGTTCGAGGAGCGAGACGAGCGGGTGGCGGACATGACGAGATGCACGACGACCAGGCAAACCGATCGGTTGGAGGAGCCAACCGGTCGGCTGGTGGCACCCAGACGACCGGCTGGAGAGTACAAATCATTCATGTGATGAGTTGATCAACTCGGATGGCAAGGCATAGAGTTCATCTTGTACATGTTGCATGTGATGTAGACCTAGATGACCGTGATTCCTCTTGGCTCGAGGAATCACATTAGGATGGCCATAATCATCGCTTTTTATCGTTTGTGCATGTTTTCTGTGGGATATAGCATGTATATGATACGTGCTATGTATTGTGGTGATTGGATATGTATATGTATGTAAAACCAAATCCCTCATTAAAATATTAAGTTTTAGATGCCTTCCAAATGCGACACACGTGAAAAGCTTGTTCGACCAAGTGTGGGCACGCCCTAGCGTGGTGCACCGTCTACCTCGTGGAAGCGTGAAGGATGAATGTGTGGGTCTGCCCAAGCAGGGTGCATATTCATCGTGTTTTCTTTGGGTCGGACTTAACAAGGTGACCTAGATAGGATCTAGCGCCTTGAGGCATGGAGATGATCATTGCAAGGAGTTGTATATGACATCTTATCAAGAGTTGCATATGATGCAATTGGCAAAAGTTGCCTACCTGAGAGATCTATGTTGTGGGTGACAGCCCAAGCTGGTCCATGACTTAGAGAATTTCAGGATCTTGCCCACTAGAAGGTTGTACGCTGCAATCTTCCGAATTGATGGTGAGGGCTATCAATTTGAAGTAAAATAGTGGGAGCGATAATTAATTAAAGGCCTAATTTTATCGTCAACTTTTCAAATCAATCAAACAAGTCAAAAATGAGTTTTTGGACTAAAATTGCATATATTTCCTTTTGTTAAAATAAATGGTTAATCAACAAATCACTTTATATGCGATCGGTCTTTGAGATCAACAAATTAAATGGGAATAATTCCACGATTGGTTAGGACGATGAGAAGTGTTCTCAATCAAAGAGCGAAAGCTCTAAGTCCTAGTTATACCAGAACCAGATGAACTCGATCCCACCACATCAATGGCTGAAAGTATGCTTATGGAAGCATACTGAGGATGACATTGATGAGGAGTGCTTGATGTTGTGTTCTCTGAACTGTGAGTTGCAGAGACAACATGAGACATATGATGTCTCTAAGACACTGTCCTTGTATGTCATGACAGAAGGAGATCCAGTAAGGGATTCACACACTCAATGTGATTGGGTATGTGGAAAACCTGACTGAGAAGGATTCCCTCTGAGCCAAGGGTTGGCTATTGGTATGATACTGCAAATGTTGCAAGAATCATACAATTCATGATAAGCTACAACATGAACAACTTTGACAAGCGTTGACAGAGTTGTTGGACATGTTGAGGACAGTAGAGGCAAAGATGAAGAAAGACAAACCATAATCTTTGATGTGATCAAAGAGAAAGGTAAGTCTTAAGGGCAAGGATAAGGGAAAAGCAAAGAAGTGTTCTATTGCTAGCCGACAATCCAAGCCGTCTTCAGCCTCAAGGCACATGGGGAAAGGGTGTATGAGGGATTGCCCTCTATATCTGGAAGAACAAAAGAAGATGAAGGAGGGGATGGAGATCTCCACCTAAGGTATCATGAAATGAACCAGTTCTTTATCCGAGGTATATGATACCAAGATATGGATATGTCATATATGATATGCAATATCCGCCAAGAAGTGATGGCCTTTGTGAAAGGACCAAGAAAGAAGTACCCATCATTGGAGCAAGTGTTGCTGCCATAGATAGGAGTATCTTTCAGTTTATTTCAGCCTAAAGGGCACGAAATAGAGTTGAGCACTTCTATTTCATATATTGCCAATAGATAGAAACACTTTATTATTGCATATTGTATGACAATGATGGAAATCAATAAAGTTGATGTTTCAATCTCAATGATATGATCTTTGTGGCAATGCCTTGTTTATCTTGTGATACATGGTATGCATAAGATAAAATGATACCTAAAGTTATTGATAACTCAAATAATCAAATTAGCATCAATCATGAGAAATTCATTTCTAGTTACCATATGATGGGTAAATCTAGACTCTTTTGGTTAGAGAACCAGTAAGAGACATGAATCTCTTGTACATGATTAATCAATCTTCACTAATGGTAGTGGGAGAATGATTGTCCTATTAGGTATAATACATGTGATGTATTTACATACCAATTGGAACAAATGCTAATACTTCAAATGGTGTTTAGAGAAATACCAATATGAACATCTTGAAGTGTTCAAGATTGTCATAGATGAAGTACAAATTTGGTAAAGTATTAATTCTTGATGAGATCAATGAATGAAATACTTGGACCAAATGTTTGAGATCCTTATGAGTGATTATGATAGTGTATCATAGTGAACTCATGATTAAGGCATGGTGATGTCTGAATCAAGAAGGAATCATACTCTAAGGAGTTAGAGAATGATTATCGAATAACTGAATTCTTCTTAATAAAAGAATACCCCACATTAATAAAGGAAATTAAGAATCACAAGGGTTGTGAGTTCTTATATCCTTAACAGATACACCTCAATTATCTATGTGATGAGTTGCTCATGAGATGAGTCAACTATCTAGATGAATATGAGGAGCCGAATTTTGAGTTATGATTTATGATCATTACATCCTAAATGATTTCCATGTGAACCATAAGGTATGACCTTGATGGTAGCATTCATTGGATCATGTCCATAAGTGCAAATAAGTCTTAAGTGTTAAGACACATGGATAACATTTTGAGAAGGATGATGCTTGTTAATTGCAACTTAATGACTAAGACGTTTGGCATATGGATACTAAAACCGCATTCCTATGAGGAATAAAACAAGGATGTGTACGTGACACAACCTATAAGGTTTATGAATCCACTAGTGCAAATGAAGTCTATAAGTTACAATGGACTAATCAATGTGATTGATTGAGTACAAGCAACTCAAAATTGGATCTTTACTTTGATGATATAGTCAAAGGGTTTGACTGATATGTCAAAGATAAAGACGGGATCTGTGATTTAGTGGGAGCGTATTCACATTCCACATATTGATGTGAAATGGAAATGTTCTAGAATGGAAATCCAAAAGTGGAAATTATCGTTAAGGAAGATAGAGATATTTCCTATATGATAGGAATAGAGATCTATAGAGATAGTTCTCGACAAATCTCTTGACCTGGAAAAGAGAGAGCATACATTGGCAATCTGTACTGAAGGGTTCAGTATGCACAGATTCAGAGGGAGAAAACTTGTCCATGTTATATGGATATTAATATCCCAAGGCCAAGTGTCCAATTCTTATGAAGAATGGGAACACTAAGAATAGATATGGATCTATCATGTATGCAATCATCCCATTGTCTTGCATGTATTAACATGGCAAGAATAAAATGCATTCATCATCTTGTATGTAGGACATGGCAATATGATGTGCTCATCCTGATAACTCATATGTAGGACATGACGAGTGGATGTCTGTCTACTTCCAGTAAGGGTTACTGGAATACCATAAGAACTTGATAAGTACTTGGGAAGTACTAGTTCTATGGAGATAAGAAAGAGTTTGATGTAAAGAGTTACATTGATGCGAACTTCCGAAAGGACAGAAAATTGATTGCAAAATATACATAGGATGTATAAAAGTGAAAGTTTGTTGATTATTGGAAATGTTCCAATAAAACCATTTAAAAGGGAAATGCCGAGTATCCGTGTGTTAGAGAACATCAGTGGATACTATATGGATCTAGAAGTTCATGAGATGAACTTATAGATATTCCGGTCATTGATGACAAGTCTGGAATCCTTGATCATGCAATGTGGCTAAAGGTTAGCAAAGGAATACTAGATCGCATATTACGGCAACTCCATCTCATACGTGTGACGTACAGCGAAGAGATGAGAGACATGTAATTTATACAGACTTTGGCAAGGTGTTGCCATTACTCACTATGTTGGCACTAGAGCACAGTAACATGTGGGACATGTTTGAAGATCACTATGAATATGATTCAAGGGTGATTGGCTCGCAGTGCAAGTGGGAGTCTGTTGGTATGTATTACCTGAGAGCCAATCATGGGATGATTGGTGGGATACATAAGATTGATTTGATAAACATCAAAGGCAAGCTTCCAATTCTTTCTGGTTCAGTCATATGAGATAGTGATAGAACAGATGGAATGTCTAAAGAATGACAGTACTCAATGACGTATGCTTTCAGGTTGAGGACCTGAACGATGAGATCATATGGATGCTAAGAGTTTGTACATTCTTGTTATGTCCCTGGTCGGATGTCATTGTGGAAGGTAGATAGACAACAATGACACACAAGACTAGATTGTGGTGTTGGTTTATGACAGAATCTTATTAGTCATGATATAGAGATATCAAACCAAACACATAGGTACTTGTTAGAGAACAAGGTACCAGACAGACCCACCGTGAGTTTGACACATGGAACCATGAGATGGTAGTCACAGTCAGTACTCACAGTGATGGTGGTGAGTGTGATTCTTAGACCTGAAATCACTGCACTCAACACATGTCGTTGGGCACACTTTGACATCATCAAACGCAGTCCTGAAACATGGGTTGTTATAATTAAAGGTGATGATTGGGTGGCTTTGACACATGGGGCTTTTGAGGGGTGAGTGATAGATATGGGATTTGTCCCTCCTGAGGGAGTTTGATATCCAAGGCCACTTGATGAGTAGGATTGAGATAGACGTGCGCACGCATGTGTGAATCAGTATGTGATATTGATGTCATACACATCTCGTTCAATCTGCTCTGAGATCAAGAAAGTGAATGAACATTGACAGGATGACTGCTCCATGCCTCGAGTTCATTCGGGATATCAGTGACAAAGGAATTATACATTCACTGTAACACCATTCACGGATTGTAGGATGAAAGTTGTTCTCCAACTTTCTACTTTCACTTGGGTAGCAATGATGTGTGACTAGGCACCGCTCTTTGCTTGTGAAGTCATAAGTGTTATGGACTTTCACTGCCAATGTGAAATGGACCTGCAGGGTCACACACATAGGATCTAACCTGGAAGAGGAGTTTTGTACACAAAGCAATGTTTAGATTGATTACTAAAGGAGTTTAGTAGTTCAATTAAACACTCAATCAGTCGATAGCTCAATATCATATGCTTCAAGGTGTTGGACGCATTGATTGGAGTATCGGATTGATTGAAATCGCAATTGACTGATTTTGCCCAACCTGTGCTCCCAACCGATCGGCTCATGTGATGAACCTGTCGGCTGAGGTGCTGAACCGGTCGGCTGGAGTGTCCAGGCCGATCGGCTCATGCCCAGGTTGAAACGACCGGTTCAAGAGTTGAACCGATCGGCTCAACTGGTGCAACCGACCAGTTGGGAAAGTCATGTCGGCAAGAATTTTCCTTTGGTTTCAAATTGCCCAATTCGATTGGGAATAACATTGGTATACGATACCAATTGAGAACGAAACAAGTGAAGTCTTTTTGAGCCGGATTAGGACCATGAATCGATCGGTTCAGGGCACCAACCAATCGTTTGGAGTGCCCCAAATGATTGGCTCAGGTCCAACCGATCGGCTCAATGGCCGAACCGATCGGTTCAGTTGTGAACTGATCATTTCAAGTTGCGAACCGGTTGCTTTTTGTGGAAAATTTTCGAACCCTTCTACTCCTGCTTTAGTCCCGTATTGCCGGGGACAGAGAACCCTGTCCCATGACCCGCCAATATATATAGGGGTATTGGGGGCTTCTCAAAGTACAACTCAATGCAAGCCGGTTGCTTTGCGAAGTTGTCGTTCTCTCTAGTTTTGGTAACCGTGAGAGATCCCGAGCAAGTGCTTCCCGCAAAAGGGAGGTGCAGCAAGGGAAGGACAACTGCAGTTGCAACTGGTAGCAGGAGAGTGTGTTGGCGACTAGTACGTCAACAAGAGGGTGCAACTCCTTCCACTTCCTTGTGGGACAAGGAGAGTGGAGTTCCAGGTGGTCCGTGTGGACTACTACAGAGGCGGGAGGACACTACCGCTTAGGAGGACAACTGTCATCCGACAGTCCGGTAGGAGGAGGAGTCGTCAGTCCCGGTGCGACCAGGAGCTGCACAGACACCGTCCAAGACCGGAGTTGAAGACCGCGCATTGCGCGAGGTATTGTCACCGAGAAAGCCTCGGGACAAGGTATGATTCCACAAACCATCCTTTCCTATTATATAGACGTTGACGCATTTCCTCGGTATGGGTTGGGGGAGAAAATTTTTGTTTTCGCTGCCTTCTCTGTCTCCCCTAAAACCCCAATAGAACAAACCTTGAACATTATTGAAAGTAAGAATGTTTAATCTTGTACTCTACTCATAAGGTACACTTACTCCCTTGACCCTACTATTATATAGTCTTGTTTGTATGTATTCTTGTATAAATGCTTGGTTAGTTAATTACTTACTTGAGCTACTTGTTCCCTATGATGAGTATGTTTGTTTTGCTTGAAATATGTTGACCAAACCTTAAACATTATTGAACTTGTCCATTATACAAACTTGTGCCGGAAAGAAGTAGCCTAGGTGGTTCTAAACCAGGGCCCCTCATGAAGGGTCTCGGGTTCAAATCCACCAGGTGGTGTTGTTCGGAATTGTTTCTCCCGTAGCGCAGACAGCCTCTGAGTGACTTAATGGGCTATGCTTCTTACGGGATGGGGCTGAGCTCCCCAGGTTGGGCTCGGCACAAGCCTTACGAGTCTCTGAGTTACCAAAAAATACATACCTGATGTACCTTCCTATATTCTTGGGGTAAGGGCACAAGGTTGGACCCCTTACCTGAGATGTCAAGATAAGGCAAACCATGTTAATAAAAGGGTTGTCTAATCTTGAGCACCCTTACGGACCCTTCTAGTAGGAAGTTGGTCAATGGCCATATTATGTTGTTGAGTATAATGGATATACACTTAAAACACACTTTGCATAAAAGAATATTTCTAAGTGTTTTATGTCTTATTTCTACTTATTTCCTATACGTTGTTTCTAGACAAGCAACTTTCACAGTACTATTAAACTGTTTCCTTGCCTTTTCATAGTGTACTTAATGCTTTAGCATTAATATATTTTGTTTAACAAATTTGTAGTTTCCAAGTGAAGATCCACTGCACTCAAGACTCTAAACTCTGATATGCAACACAAATGGGTATACTTGAATCTAGAAATGGGTACATATCTCTTATCCCCCCTTTAGTAGCTCATTATATCTTGTTGTTGCTGCTTTTACATATATATTGCATGTGTGAAATATTTGATCCCTTCTATTGACGGATGCCCAAGTCCACTCACCTTTGGCTATGTAGCCAATAGGAGTGTGGACCTAGGGTAACAAATAGTTCTGTGACAATTTCCTAACATATCCTCCGGTCTGTAGGGGAGTTGACAAGTACAAGATTTCACAAAATTTCTCATCCTGCAAGTGGTGAAATGATTGGTTTATAGGTGAACTGATCGGTTGACATGTGAGTCGATTGGTTCAACCCTTGAAGCAATTGCATTGAGAATTAATACCTGATTTAATGCACAAAATGACGTCAACACTAATCCTTAAATGAATCAAACTAATTCACCAATTGGTCGATTCATAAACTAAGCCAATCTACTCATGGACTTGAGTCAATTGATTCAGCTCTTGAACCGGTCGATTAATGGAACAAGTTTCTAATACTAGTCTAGTTGACCTGACACACTGAAATAATCAATTCAAAGCCTGAGTTGGTCGGTTCATATTTCGGTCTGTACACATGAAACCAATGTTGTTTTACTTGAATACCTAACTCTTTATTAATCAATTTTAAACTATATTCATGAATGAACTCCTATTCCAAGTGTATACTAAGTGTGTGACCCTATAGGTTCTAAGTTACATTGATTGTGAGTGTCCATAACTAGTTTATGACATCACACACAATGACGGGTATCTGATAAGACATCATTGCTACCCAAGTAATTCGAAAGTTGGAGAACAAATTCAACCTACAATCTATGATTGGTGTTATAGTATTTGTATAGTTCCTTTTTCACTGATATCTTGATTGAAATTAAGTCATGGAATCCTCATCCTATTCACCATTCAATCTCTATTCCTTGAACTAAAGAAGACTGTTTGAGATATATGTAAGCTCAATATAACATACTGACTCACATGAGAATGACCATATATTTTTCAGTCTCAATTATCAAGTCGTCAAGATATCATACCCATGTATGAAGGACAACTCCCATATACATCACTCATAGTCATCCCCATGTGTCACAGTTCACCCAACCATCACCTTAATGGCAACCCTTATTCAAGGTAACAGTGGATGATGTCAAAATACACCAAACGACATGTGATGAGTGTAATGACTTTAGGTCTAAGAGCCACAATTATTACCAAAACTATAAGTAATGATCATGACTACCCGTTATGGTTTCCTTGAGTCAATCATATGGTGGGTCTATCTGATACATTGTTACCTAACAAGTATCAATGTATTTAGTTTGATATCACATATCTTGACTTATGAGATTGTTTCCTCAAGCAACACACACTCTAGTCTTATGTGTTATTCTTGTCAATCATCCTTCCACAATAACATCCGACTAGGGATGTTATAAGAATGTATATACTCTTGGCATCTGATTGATCTCATTTTTTAGGTCATGAACCCAAATAATACGTCATTGAGTAATATCATTCTTTAGATATTTATTATGTTACACCATTATCTCATAACTAAATAAAATAGAATAAATTGGAAGATTGTCTTTATTATTAATCAAATCATTTATAAAATGTGCCATTACAAGCATCATATGATTGGCTCTCTAGGCATGCATACAAAACAATTTAGGGTCTCAAAAAAATATATCAAGATGAGACATTCCTTGTCTCCGTAGAGGGAAATGGAGAGAAGGGGGTTGCAAAAAGACGACGTGAATCTCTCATCTATTATATTTGAGATTACATTTATTTGTGCAAACACATATATTTCAACATTGTTTTTCTTGCTTTCTGTGCATAATTGCATCTTTCTTTTTAGTGGTATGGCTCTATTACATAGAGAGGGTATGGAAGAGGAGAATATAATAGGGAGTGTCTACCACACCACACTTGGCATTTGTTACTTTCATGGCTTCGTATTTCCTTTTTGATGGATGGTAGGTAAGAAGATGAAAGTAGAGATGTAGAGAGGGGTCAGATCAACATATTACTTAATTTATACTTAAAGGCACCGGGTGGTTCTCCTAATCCCATTATGATCAAATAGTGATGTGAGAAGGGTAAACATGATTATTATGTGAATTTGGTTCACTCATTAGTTAGAATCATGACATGTATGATGCCTCTCATTTCCTCAATTACTTGCCATCTTTTCCTTGGAAACATGAAGTTTGGGTTTGTAGGCCACTTGGGGTGATTTCTAACCAGTGATTGTTCTAGGAATTGGTCACTATAAGGTTTTTTTTAGTAAGGGGAGTTAAAAGACAATGATGAATGGATGAATAAAAAAATTTGAATCTAATACAACTAGATATGGATTTGATTTCTCTAACAAATAAAATATTTTGAAAATTTTAAACTAAATGAAATGGATAAATGGAAGGATTGTTGGTATGTATGCCTAGAGAGAATCATATGATTATTGTGACTACATATCATGTAAAACAATTCATTACTAAAGGAAACATTCCTATTTTTTTGTTTCAAACAATTATGAGATAATGATAAAATATAATAGATGTATAAGGATGACATTACTCAATAGTGTATGTCTTCGGGTTGATTACCTGAACAATGGGATCATACAGATGTTAAGAATATGTACATTCTTGTTATGTCCCTAGTCAGATGTTATTATACGAGGTTGATAGACAGTAGTGACACGAAATACTAGAGTGTGTGTTGGTTGATGATAAAATCTCATCAATCATAGATACTTGTTGGAGAACAGTGTATCATACAGACCCCACCTTGAGAGTGACACATGGAAATCATAAATGGTGTTCAAAACAATCTGTCATAGTGAAGGTGGTGATTGGGGCTCTTAAACTTGGAATCACTACACTCATCATATGTTGTTCAGTGTACCTTGACATTACCTATCGTGACCTTGAATAAGGGTTGCCTTGAAGGGAATGATCAGGGACATTGTGAAACATGGGGATGACTTTGAGTGATGTAGATGGGATTAGTCCTTCCTACTAGAGTTTGATATATAGGTCATTTGATAGGCGAGACTGAGAAAAGCATGTGGATGAACATGTGAACCAATATATGATATGTGGGTCACATATATCTTAGATAGACTGCTCTAGTTCAAGGAACATGGATTTAAATTTATAGGATGATGATTTCATACCTCAAGTTCATTCCGGATATCAGAGACAAAGGTATTACACAATCACTATAACACTTGACACAAATTGTAGGTTGAATTTGTTCTCCAACTTTTCAATTTACTTAGGTAGCAATGATTTATTGATATATACCACTCATTGCTTATGATATCATAAATTTGTTCTGGATATTCATTGACAACATAGGAACCTATAGGGTCACACACTTTGGATACACTTGGAATAGGATTTTATTCATGAATGATATTTAATTTAAGCAACAAATTAATTGATTGGACTCCCAAATGACCAACTTAAGTGTGAACTGACTGATTGGAGTGTCAGGTTGATTAGAAGTTTCATTTAACAATTATGGATGAACAAGGGAGCAAACCAATCAGGTCAAGGTCACAAAATGGCTATCTTATAGAGTGATATGCCTGATTCATGGATCAATTAGATTGCATCAAGGATTAGTGTTAATGTAATGTTGTGCATGAATTGGATTAGAATTCCCAATGAAATTGCAAATGGGAAACATGACAAAATGACCACTTCAAGGGTTGAACTGATCGGCTTGCATGCCAACTGATCGGTTCACCCACGAACTGGCCATTTCACCTGTTACAACTTGTGAATTTTTGTGAAATTATAGTCCCTTCTAATCCCACTCAGACTGGGAACCCTAATCCTAACCCTCCTATAAATAGAGGGGTACTAGGGGATTGTCAGATACAACTCAATTCTTCTACAATTCTTTGTATGCTCTAATTGTCGTAACTAAGAGAACCTGAGCAAGTCCTACATGATAAAGGGAGGGAAGAAAGGGAGAAAAATTATGACTAGTACACCAACGGGAGGGACAACTCCTTGTATGTTCTAGTAGAAAGACAAGAGTTCTAGGTAGTCTATGTGGACTACTATAGAGGCATAAAACTTTTCCCGCTAGGAGGACAATGTCATCCTACTATTTGTGGTCAATACCAAGACATGTTGAGGATACCATCTGAGTGCAACTAGAAGAAAGTTGCACAACTGCAATGAGGGATTTGTTGCTGGACTTGCTCTAGGTACATGTATGACCTTGTTAAACCATCCTTCACATTGCATAGTTGTTGATGCGATCTGCTGGTTCATGGGGAATATGGATAGAAATTTTTGTTTCCTATGCCTACTATGTCACCATGTTTCCCTACAAGGATGAGGTTTGAAGTTACAAACAAATAGGTATACGTAGAAAGTATAATACATACCACCCAACCTCTAAACCAAACTTCGATATTTGCTCATCCCCGAGCAAACACTAAATATAAGATGGTGGGGATGAACTACTTCGATTGGATCACAAGCTCTAGTTTCTCTCCATTCAGTTAAGTGATTCACCTATAATTTGAATAGTTAGAATTGATGATCTAGTAATGAGGTTTACTAAGTAACTAAATGCCAAAATGAGGTAAATTGGAAAAACAACTAAAAGGAAGTATCACTCAACTTTCGTCTCATGAAGAACTTGTGTTCAATTTTGATGGATCAACCCCTGAAGCTTAATTATAATATGTCGAGGGGTAGGACAGGTCTTGATTGTCCTATATATTGTCAATTCTAAGTAACATATGAGATGCTAGATATTAACTTTCAATATACAAGTTTTCTCTCTCAAAATGTAATATGTACATGAGAGTGCTTGATGATCAATAGATGATACCACTGAGTCTTGAGCTTCCCTAAGAAAAGACAAATAGAATTGTGCAATAAGACTTTATCCCTATCATGTAGATCATTACTTTTCAAGTGGTCATCATGCCATATCTTCATGTGCTCCTTCAACATGTGTGCATTAGTATGTTGTTAGTTATTTCTCTTCTAGTTCTTACACTTGAAGAAACTAATTTAGTTTGTCAATAGGAGGTAAAAGTTGAGTTTTTCAATGGTCCATCAAGCCTTTTAATCAAGTTCCACTTCTAGGTGGCAAGACTTACTCTAAATCATCCAATAAGGTGTAGTTCTTAGGGGGGTCTTGTAGGAAATTTTGTATGTGAAGAGTGTTTCATTTAACTTGTTAGCGCAATCTCTTCTTCTCCCATTGACTTACTTTTCCAAAATTGTTATGAATTGGCAATTAAAAACTTCCACTTCACCACTTTTCTGGGGGTGGTACGGAGCATAGACATAGTGAGAGACACCATACTTGCAAAGGGGAGATTTAAAAATAATCTCAAGAAAGTGTGATCCTCCATTGCAAATGAAATGAGAACATAATGTCCTTGAAAAGCTTTATGACTAGCTTGGATTCACAAGAAGATAGGGATGGCTTAGACCCAGTTGAAAGCATCATAAAGGGTGACTAGGATGTAAGTGAATCCATAATAGGAGGGTATCAGACCCATATAGTCCACACCCCAAAAGGTCAAAGATCTCCACTTCTTGTCGAATTTTGAGTGGCATATTATCACTATTAAAAGTAGTATAAGATTGATAACTTTGATCACAAGACTTAACAACGCTTTGAGAATCGTTGAAAAAAATGGCCAAAAGAACCCACATTAAAGGTCCTTGAATGCATTTTTTTTGGAGCTCATGTGGCCCCTAGTTGGGCCAGAATGATATTATTTAAGAATAAGAGGAGCTACCTCTTTGGGGATACACCAGTTGTATAGGTCATTTAAACATAATTAGGAAAGGTAGGGCTCATCCAAGTAGTGGTGAGTGTCCTCCATGAACATATTATGTTCATTCCCTGTGCATTCCATATGAAGGACCTTTATAGATATGTAGTTCACAAATTGTCATAGTTCATTGTAAACATGGTCACCTCTAATAAGTGATCAACATGGAAAGAGTAATTTATATGGTAGTGTCACTATCTAGAATGTGCAATTGACTAGGATCATAAGAAAAAACATTTTTAGTTCCCTTCTTGTTGTTGCTAACTAGTATTGGTTGTTCTGGTAGAACAAATCTAGCACATGTGGTGACAACCTTTACTGCTCTTCCTATTCTATGGGGTTGTTCTTGGGTTGAGCGGAGAATGAACCCATCAGTGGGCAAATGGCTGCAATTATTTTTGCAAGATGATCCTCTATGGACTTAGTGTATGCCTACTAGCTTTCTAGTAACTTTTCAATAGCATCTAAACAACCTTGATTATTGGAGATGCTACATTTCTACTAGTTGTCCTACCCTAGGAGAAACTATCCATATTGATTGTAGGGTTGTTGTCCTAGATTGTAGTTCTTGCCTTAGATGAGGTTGTAATGGTATGTCAAGGATTGTAGTTGTTACGGAGAAATTTTTTATTATGTTGAAAGCAAGGAGGATCCTAAACATGAATTTTCTTGGTTCCTTGCTTATGATGAGGAGCGTTCACAGCTCCATCTCGGTTTCCATACTCAAATCTTAGATAATTCATCATTTAATAGGGGTTTTAGAAGCCCTGACTTGTTATATAGTTGACATCATCGACTTCTTCAATGGCTAAGTTTCTATTGAAGTGATTTTGGTGCATGTTCATCGTGCCTTGATTAAGATGGTTTCACTCTAGAGTTGTGTGTACCTCTGCACTGTAGACGTGGCATACCTCTTGGGTTTCCTTAGATAGAAAAGAGGATTGAACTCTCGACCCATACCTTTGAAGGGTGATTTGAGGTTGTCTTATTTGAGAGTGAGGACCTTCAATGATTCACCAATAGCCTTCAGTTCAAACATGTTTTCTTTCGTTGTCACCTTGAGAACACCTATCTTGCCTCAAGAGACCCAATTATCTTGGTCTCAACTCCCTTACTGATGGCCTCCCATGTGCCATTAAAGTTTTATAATTTGCAATATCCATTCGAAGAGTCATCAAGTAACTAGTTGATGTCATGATTGACTCCCTTATAGAATTGCTTGATAATTTGTGAAGGGGAAGTTGTTATGAGGGCATTTTCATAGTAGCTCCTTCAATCATTTCTAGAATTCAAAGAGATCTTTGGATGGGTGTTTGTTCAAACTAGGAGATTTTCCTTGAGGTTTTGTATGTGAGTGCGGGTGAAAAGAACTTCTCTAGGAAGTTTTTCTAGCATTCCTCCATAGTAATAATGATGTGATCCTTTGAGAAGTTGTATTACACCCTAACCTTGATGGCAAGGGAATAATAAAATAGCTTTAGCTTCTTAGATGCCATAAACATGCCAGTTTGCTTGTTTATTTCACAAAGATCTATGAAGTTATACAAATGGTAATGCATGTTCTCATTTGGATTGTTCTGCAAAACTGTTATTTTACATCATTATCAGTCAAAGAGTTTGCATTTCAAAGTATTGATCTATGATAGAAGGATGCATGATATGGTTGTGAATGTTAGCAACTTTAGGTATGGACAACTCAAATAGCTCTATCTAACTTTTAGCAATCTTGATTGCTCAAATTTTGTCTTGCACAACTACTTTGGCCTCGACCACGAGTCTATATCTATACATATGGAGTGTTTCTTACACTTTTCACTCAGTCTTCTATCCATCCATCTTATCTTGTCATTTGCAAAGAAGCATGTGGTAGGCTTGTTTGGTCTCGAGGTCAAATTCTAGTCAGGGACTAACACTATAATAGTGTTGCATGGACTAGAGATTATTCTTGAGGAGGGAATAATACCATGATTAGGATGACTGGTGTGGAGTTGAATTGAAGAAGATATTCCAATTAGAAAAGAAAAATTCCAACTAATCCAAGTTGATTCAGTGGATTAGAAGATTTTGTTTTCCCCAACAACAACTCCAATATTGACATGCCTATTGCATGAGTAAATTCACTATTGATGAAATCTCTAGAGTTTATATTAACTAAGTGTACAATAATTACACCCAGAAGTGGAGACATCTTATGATATTAGAGTTTAGGATCAAACCCAAAGGACAACATTTTTAAAAGTAATCTAATTATTGTAACCATGTAAGAACTATTTTTGAATCATGAAACTTGGAATTGTTGTTGATTATACTATTAAAAATAACAAAAGAAATAAATTGTAGGTTGCTTATTAGATGGTGGAAACTCTAGGTTAGAATGAGTTTCTCCATCACACCAATCGTTTACTCTCACATTGCACCAAACTAGAATGAACATATGTACGTTGAGGTTAGATAAATCCCTTTTTTTAGCATTAGGATTAAAATCGGACAAATATCACTCTAATCTTATTGTCTTGTTAATTATCTAGGGATCATACATCTAAAGCCTCAAGAAGCACCAATCCTAAGTTCTCATCTAGGATTCAAAAACAAACAGTCAATATCCTAGATATTGAGTTTGAAGTTATCTACACCTAAAATCTGATAAGCATGTAAAATTGATGATCAGACACGAGTGGAATCATAAAAAATTTCTTGAATCTAAACATATTATGGTTCCTATTAAAATAGATGCAGTATAAAGAAGAAAATTGGGTAGTGCTACTCCTTGCACCCTGAAGAGAGGACGACTTGCACAAGGTAGAAAATAAAAGTACAACACATAAAAAGGAGAGACGATTGTGGCCACAATATAAGATAAAGTCACAGTCATGGTGTGATAAATCATGTATTCAAGATTGGGGACAAAAGCATCGAGCGTGAAAAAAAAGAAAAACTCCTTGACATTCTTTAAAGTTGAATGCGAAGTTACCAATATACTTTCCTTGTGGAAAGATCCACAATTTGCAAGTGAAGTAGGTCAAGAGTAGGATGTATTGATGGCAGAGGTCGTCCTTGATCTTTCTTCTTGTCTAACTTAGTGCTTGAGAATCCCAATAGATGTTGGGAGCTTTCTGATTGATGTTCTTCAACTAAGGGAAAAATCAACGGAATTTGAAGATAAATGCTTTGAATTAGTTTGACATCCTGGGGGCAATAAATGGTTCAACCTTTCTTTATTGGATGCAACCTCTTATTTATAGACATGATCTAGGATTTGAATCCCTCTCCACCCTCCTATTGTTAAGTCTTTAATGTCATGGATGTGAAGAAGAAGAAAATGGAGATAGATATAAGGTCTCATGACATTCAGTATATTCATCGGTAGATGGGCTAGGGCGACCATTTGTAGGCAAATAGGCAGGCGTTAGATTTTGTTTGTTGATAATCCCCATAGTACCATTGATTGATAAAGTATAGTTATCCTTAGAAGATGGAGGAAGAAATTCCATTAGAAGGTGACCGTACAAATCCCATCTGATGATGAGTCAGCAAGTCTATCAGAAGGTAGGGTCATCCTTTCCATCAAAAAGAAAAAATTGAGCTCAATATGTCGAGGCATGCAGGGATTCCACTAAAAGATAGGTGTGTTGGAGTTCCATTGGAAGGTGAGATTGAAGTTTCATTGGAAGGAATCCTTCAATACACAAGTGCAAAGTTACTGTAGGAAGGTGAGTGTAGGAGTCTGATAGGTAGGGAGATAACAAGGAAGAGGTTTGCTAGTTGGTAAGTACATATTTATCCCATTGAAAGACTATCATCGGTAGGAAAGTGTTAGGATTCCATCATTTTTTAACTGATGTAAGGGAAGAGTGATCAAAATGTTGGAAGTGCATAGTGAGGAAACCAATGGAATGGCATGGTGAGAAAACTGACGGATTTCAAAGTGTGGTAACCAATAGAATAGCAGAGTGAGGAAACAATCATAATTTTAGGAAGATGCAAACCCAAACCCACCCGAAAGGGGATACTTGCATTATGTGTGGCGTCTACACCCATGAGACATTAACTGATGCAGGGACAGATCAATGAAAACATGGTCCATTTATATAGAAGTTTCTTTTGCATGAGATGCAAAGCTCAAAACATGCTATGAAAATCAAGGATTGGAAATAAAACTCTACAAATTAACATAAAAATTATAAAACCTAAATGCAATATAGTTCTAAAATATAATGATGGAAATTAATGAAAACTAAGATTAAAATGCAACTAAAACATCAATGAGTATGCATTCATCAAGTTTCCAATTTGATTCTTTCACGCAATGATGAAGCCATAGGACTTTTACCTGCACAATATCTTTATTCCTTAGCTTTTACACATGTTTGTCCAAGATCAACCCCACACTCTCCATGCCAGATATGTCAACATTGAGGAGAACATTGATTGAATGCATTATCTATTCTATCCCAGGATGATACTTCCTATGCATTGATATCTGGAACACATTGTGGAGTTTCTATAGTTCAGGTGGCAATTCCAATTTATAGGCCACCTTACCAACACATGTGACGATACGGTAAGGCCCCATATCCCTGGGCCCTAAATTGACTCGTTTTCTAAATCTAAGAACTACATTTTAAGGTGATACCTTAAGGTAGGCTTCATCCCCCACTCAGGAATCCAATGGCCTATGCATCTTGTATTTGTATGAATTTTTGTTGGTCTTGTGTTGCTTTCAAGTATTTCTTGATTATCTTATTCTTCGCATTTCTTTGTTGAACTAACTTTGGACCAGAAAGATGGTAATAACCTGCTTCATACCATCATAATAGTTATCTACAAATTCTCCTGTATAGATCCTCATATGATGCCATGTCAAGACTCTAATGACATATTTTACTATAAAAATTCAAGCAAGCTGAGATGAACATTCCAACTCCCCAAAAAATATAGAACACATGACCTCTTCAGATCCTCCAAAGTTTATATCGTTCTTTTTGATAGACCGTCTATTTGTTCATGAAAATATGTACAACACAATAGATGCATTCCCAATAATTTTTATAGAAGATCCCAAAATCTGCTAGTATCCTATGGACATCTATTGATATTATTTTTTTTTGCACTCCATGAAACCGTACAATCATAGCTAATAAACATGTGCCAACTTCTCTATAGAGTAGGTTGTCTTTACTGATAACAAGTGTGCTACTTTTGTTAAACTGTCAACCACCATCTAAATGGAATCATGTCCTTTGTCTGTCCTAGGAAGGCTGACCATGAAAACCATGGTCATGTTATGCCACTTCAACTCTGGAATTAGTAGGAGTTGTAGTGTTGTTGCTGGATTCTAATGTTATACCCTAACTTGTTGACAAACTGGACATTTAAGGATGAACTCTATCACATCATTTTTTAGTTCAAACCACCATTATAAATATTTGATATTGTGATACATCTTTATTCTTCGAAGATGCATCACACACATATAAGTTAGCAAATCTTCCAACACTATCTTTCTCAGTCAAATGGGAACCACCGACCTGTAGTAGTAACATAGAGTCCCATTCTCTAACTCATTAATTCCATCATGATTCCCATTTCCAACTTCTGACATGATGTTCTAAATGAAAATACCATTAAGTTGCGCATCCTTGATATGTTGCATTAATGTGGGATTGATCTATAACTAAGCTAGTAGTCACCCAATATATTACATGATCCATAATATACATTGACTTCATCACAATATATTACATGTTCCATAGTATAAAAGACATTGGTACAAGTTGTGACCATGAACAACTTGACAAGACATTGGCATGTTATTCAATCATTACATATGGGATATTACTATATATAATGACCATAAAACCTTACAAATGGTACAACTATAGCTCTAGTGGCCTTGTATGTATAACAAAAACTCAAGCCAGAAAACCTATATAACAAAAGTCAACCGTGTAGACCTGAGCGTTTAAGGACAATGTTGAATCCATAGGCCTATGCATGGTATCTTTAAAGGAGGTCACAAATATGTCACCTACCTTCAAAATACCTTCATGCAGACATTCCCTATGTCATTATCTAGGGAAGACACCATCCTAGTTGATCTTCTCCACCACTATTAGAGTAGTTTTGTCTCTCACCTAAGATATTTAGAATATTGTGGGGTGAGACCTCAAGTCCCACTGATATGATGTAACACATTATACATCTACTACTTACCATCTAAACAAACTTTAAGAGGTAACCTTAAACATTTGTGTTAATAAAGTCTTCTAGCGTACTTGAAAGTAAAAATTTACATACCCTCATCTTCATCCTTGACTATCCTACTAAAGATCTTAGACAACATTTACATATGCATACATAAATATTTATCATATCAAGATCATATTCATGTTTAGCACCAAATAAACTTAAACAAATATTCTACTAAAAATTATATGTTTACATCGCCCCATTGCTTCTTGAAGCTTACCATTCAATCCACTTGCTAGATGCTACTAAGACTTACTATCCATATTTGTAAAATATAAGGATATCCATGTTCATTACATCTCTCCACACAATCTTTGTGTAAAGTAAGGTAACTAGAAGGTCGAGTGGGCACTATCCCAGTCCGCTTAGATACTTTCTTAAAACTAGATCGACCAATCCCAGGCCTGCCCCAATACACAAGTCATGTTACCAAAGTCAATATAACAACCCTTCATATCACAGTTCAACATATGATTGTAGGACATACTCCATTCCTCACAAGACAATCAACAATTATCAAGTCCTTAACATAGTTTAAAAATGATAGGGTTTAACGACCCTAAAGACCCTCATATACTCATCGATATATGGATCCAATCATGTTCTCACAACTATAGCTTGTACAAGAATCACTCATTTCTTTGCTTCCCCGAATGACCTATAGGAATAAATCTATGGACTCATGGTTATACAACTTATGCAACACATACTGTTTTTATTAATTACTATAGATAAATATTAAGTAAAATACAAATAGAGGCAATAATGAAAGACAAGTAATCATGTTACTAGCAACATAGATGATATGAAACATATGGTTATTGGAATATAACTTATTCAAACATAAAGTATCTCTATGCCTCTATCCATCTTGATGCTTTCCATACAACTTATCCCACAATGGGTGATGTAGGTTAAGAAATCCTTCTTGGAAGTCTTCAAAAAATCATTATTTAGTACTACCTTACTAGGAACTTGTAACAGGGAAGTATAATAGGTAATAAAATTTATCATTTCTCCATAAATGATCCATCTTCATATATTCCAAAAGAATAAAGTAGGAGAAATGACTTTTAAATGTGTATAAAGAGATCCACATGAAAAGGTGAGAATATATCCTGTACCCTATAGTCATGTAGGTTATTATCATGCACACAAACAGTGTTTCTTGACTTATTCAGACATCAAAAGTCAAATATGTCTAGATAAGGACTGACAATCAAGTACATGTCAAGGGGATATTCCAGGAAACATAATTGGATTATGCAGTCCATATGCTTGACATATTAAGATCAACATACATAAAGACATAGCCTTTTATGTTTTTAGGAAGTATTATGACAAATTTTTGACATACAAGGATATAGTTGGTAATAAAATAGTTGAATATTGTATTAGATGTCTGACAATAGCAGTGATAAGTCTACTTGTGAAGAACAATGATGAAGCCTTAAGCTCATGATAAACTCCAAAATTCAAGGAAAATTGTTCTTTCTAATGATATCAATCCATGATATAAAATCAACTAGATTAAGGATGTAGAAGAAAAAAAGGCTTTAAGAATCAATAGTCAAAACCCTAGAGAAAAGAAACCTAGAAAATGTCAAAAAAATCAAGAAGGTGGTAGATCATCAAGAGAATGAAGGACCAAAGTTCTAGCTAAAGGGATATAAGATAGTAGTCACTTATTAGATCATCACACATCATCAAACAGGAGAATAGAGGCAAAAAATGACAAAGTCCAAGATAAATGAAAGTGTAAGTATCATTGGTAAATATCAATCAATTGTGTCTTACTCTTTCATACCACTTCTGCATTTAATTCATGCAAGTGAGGAAAGATGGAAGGACAAGGAGGGTATATATAGTCCATAAGGAGAGAAAAGGTGGTCAACAATAACCTATTGTCGATCAAAGAACTCATACCTTTGTTGGTTTGTCTTCTTATCCATAGAAAGACTATGATGTTCCATTAGTGCAGAACTTCAAAAGCTCCATTGGTAGACCTCCTTGCTATGTCATCGAAATAAGCATGTATGGATCTTGTCAGTTGTTATGCAAAGCTATCAGCAAGATCATCATAACACATAATCTAGAATCATAATCGGTAAAGCATAGGGAAAAATCAATTAATATATGATGTGGGATTTCTATCAATACTCAACTGAAGAAAGCTTACTTCCATCCAACTAACTTCTCTATTGATAGTTAGCCAGAAAAAGAATAGAAGGACCCAAGACTAGCCACTTCATCATCCTCAATCGATGGAAAGGAATAACAACCTCTTCATTCATCAACCGTTGAAAAACATATCTCTATGGAAGGAAAAAGAAAAGAAACCATGTCGGTCATCAATCGACCATGAACTAGGCAGACATCCACCGATCCTCTACTAATGGAAAGGCAACCACTTCCTTTTATCCCCAACATATGTAAAGGAAGAAGACTTGGTTTAGATCATCCATGTACTTCCACCATAATCAAGAAAGAAGGAGAGAGAGAAAATGAAATAATCTATGTGCAAACTTCATGGAAACCATACATATACCCCCAAACCATGTTCTAATTGAAAAAACTCATAATTGTGCATAAAAACATAAAGACATGTGATTAAGATAGAAAAATATGTTTTAGGAAGCGAAGATAATTTACAAGTACTACACTTTGGCCACTTAATGATAAGCATAATGAAGTTGGACAAAGGCATATTGTGTTAAATTTGTAGAATCATAATACTGTGTGTTTTACATGTATCCTAGTGGGACACCCTATTTCCACTCCTCACAATTCATATCCAGTGATCTTACTTATCCACTTCATATCCTCCCAAAAATAGATCTATAATATACATACATAACTATACAAATGGGCATTGTACTTTGAATCACTAGTTTGCCTATAACTTCATATACAAGTATGCTTGAGTTGCAACACCCAAACACAAGATTGTACAACTCTTAAAGTCAACCACTTGGGAAGTTATTATATATGAACATGGTCTCTAGTATTATCTGGAATAAGGTAACTACTTGGGAAATAAAGGAGACAAACTCTAATATAAAAATTTGTGAGCCTTATCTGATTCTCTAGATCCCCTTGAGCATAAATCATTCACAAAAATATCTCAAAAAGACAATTAAAACTTAGGTAACCCGTGGACATCCCATTTGGATGACTCCTCAAGTAGTTGAAAAAAATATGAGCCTACAATACCCACTTAGTGGAGGTTTGGTTTTCCACTATTAAATACTACTTACATGATGGGTGGATAGTCTCCATATTTAGTACAAGATTGTAAAATACAAGTTCATTTATTTTAGATCCCACACTCCACATAAGTACCTTTAACTATGTTTATTTGAAGGAAGTTCTCACTATACTAAAAAATATTGTATCGATGTTAGGCCCAATTCATTATGCTTTTTTTAGCTTCTAGAAATCCCCTCACTCTATTGAAACTATTAGAAATATCCCATTGGAATTTAATAGAATCAATCTGTTGGTATGTATGCCCTGAGAGCCAATCATGAGATGATTGGTGGGATACATTAAGATTGATTTGATAAACATCAAAGGCAAGCTTCCAATTCATTCTGGTTCAGTCACATGAGATAGTGATAGAACAGATTGAATGTCTAGAGAATGACAATACTCAATGATGTATGCTTTCAGGTGAAGGACGTGAACGATGAGATCATACAGATGTTAAGAGTTTGTACATTCTTGTTATGTCCCTAGTCAGATGCCATTGTGGAAGGTAGATAGACAGCAATGACACACAAGACTAGTGTTGGTTGATGGCAGAATCTCATTAGTCATTATATAGAAATATCAAACCAAACACATAGGTACTTGTTAGAGAACAAGTGTACCGGATAGACCCACCGTGAGTTTGACACATGGAACCATGACATGGTAGTCATAGTCAGTACTCACATTGATGGTGGTGAGTGTCATTCTTTGACCTGAAATCACTACACTTAACACATGTCGTTGGGCACACTTTGACATCATCAAACGCAGTTCTAAAACATGGTTTGTTATAAAGGTAATGATTGGGTGGCTTTGACACATGGGGCTTTTGAGGGGTGAATGATAGATATGGGATTTGTCCGTCCTGAAGGAGTTTGATATCCATGGACACTTGATGAGTAGGATTGAGAAAGGCGTGCACGCATGTGTGAATCAGTATGTGATACTGATGTCATAACATATCTCTTCCAATCTACTCTGAGATCAAGAAAGTGAATGAACGTTGACATGATGATTGTTCCATGCCTCGAGTTCATTCGGGATATCAGTGACAAAGGAATTATACATTCACTGTAACACCATTCACGGATAGTAGGATTGAAAGTTGTTCTCCAACTTTCTATTTCACTTGGGTAGCACTGATGTGTGACTAGGCACCGCTCTTTGCTTGTGAAGTCATAAGTGCTATGGACTTTCACTGCCAACGTGAAAAAGGACCTACAGGGTCACACACATAGGATTTAACCTGGAAGAGGAGTTTTGTCCACAAACAATGTTTAGATTGATTACTAAAGGAGTTTAGTAGTTCAATTAAACACTCAATTAATTGATAGCTCAATGTCATAATGTTCAAGGTGTTGGACACATTTATTGGAGTATCAAATTGATTGAAACTGCAATTGACTGATTCTGCACAATCTACACTCCCAACCGATCAGCTCATGTGATGAACCAATCAGCTCAGGTTGGTGAACCGATCGGCTCAGGTGGTGAGTCGATTGGCTCATGGACAGGGTGAAATGATTGCTTCAAGTGTTGAAATGATTGGTTCAACTGATGCAACCGAGCAAGTTGAGAAAGTAGGATTGGTGAGAAATTTCCTTTCGTTTCACTTGCCCAATTTGATGGGAACAAGGATTGGTATTTGATACCAATTAGAAACAAAAGATGGAAAGTCAATCGGGAACTGACCAGGACCATGAACCGACCGGTTCAGAAGTGAACCGACCATTTCATGAGTCCCAACCGATCGGTTGAGGTGTCAACCGACCGGCTCAGGTCCCCAACTGACTGTTTTAGAAATGAAACGATTGGTTCAGGTTGCACAGTTGGTTGTTTTGTGGAAAATCTCAAACCCTTCTACTCCTGCTTTAGTCCCGCATTTCCCGGGATAGAGAACCTTGTCTCATGACCCTCATATATATATAGGGGTATTGGGGGCTTCTCATAGAACAACTCAGTGCAACTAGTTGCTTTGTAAAGTTGTCATTCTCTCTAGTTTTCGTAACCGAGAGAGCTCGAGCAAGTGCTACCCGATAATGGAGGCACATCAAGGGAAAGACAACTGCAGAAAGCGACTGGTGGCAGGAGAGTGTATCAGTGACTAGTATGCTGACAGAAGGGTGCGACTCCTTCCAATTCCTTGTGGGACAAGGAGATTGGAGTTCTAGGTGGTCTATGTGGACTACTTCAGAGGCGGGAGATTTCTGCCGCTCGGAGGATAGTTGTCAATCCCGACAGTCCCGGTGAGACTAGGAGTCGTCAGTCCCGGTGCGACCACGAGCTGCACAGACACCGTCCACGATCGGAGGTGAAGACACCGCAAGCCGCAAGGTATTGTCGCCGAGCAAGCCTCAGGACAAGGTATGATTTCACAAACCATCCTTTCCTATTGTATAGACATTGACGCGTTTCCTTGTTCTGGGTTTGGGGAGGAGAAATTTTTTGTTTCCGTTACCTTCTCTGCCTCCCCTAAAACCCAACAGTGGTATCAGAGCCACGTCAACTGCTCTATACTTTAGGATTATCGATATGATCGATTTTGGTTTGTCGCCTTTATTTATTGCATACAATGTTAATAAAATTGGCTTTATGCATGTCCAATCCTAAATCCACAAATCCCAATTTACATATATGATATGTATTATTAATGCACTCGATACACGTCACCCTTAAATGAGTTTTGTGGTGGATGTATAGCGTGGTTATGGCGAATAAACCCTATATGTGTATGGTTGTATGTGGTTGCTTACATCTCGGTCTGCGCACCGATCTTCCTTCTCCTATTCATGATGTAACTCGAAATAATTCGAGATTTCTTTCCTACCTTTGCTCCCCTCGAATGTAACTTGACGTTTCTCTTTTTACAATATAAAATAGGATAGAATTTTATTTCATGTTATGTCAAAGAACGGAGGACATCCTGACGACAACTGAGATGATCGGTTCAAGGCGTGAACCGATCAGTTGACGTTCGAGACGATCGGTTCAAGGAGTGAGCCGATCGGTTGATGACTGGTTTGAGGAGCGAGATGAGCGGGTGGTGACCATGATGAGATGCACGATGACTAGGTGAATCAATCGGTTGGAGGAGCCAACCGATCGGATGGTGGCACCCAACCGAACGGCCTAATGCCGAGCCGATCAGTCATGTAATGAGTTGATCAAACCCAGAAAGGCAAAGCACAGAGTTCATCTTGTACAGGTTGCATGTGATGTAGACCTAGATGACTGTGATTCCTCTTGGCTCGAGGAATCACATTAGGATGGCCATAATCATCGCTTTTATCGTTTTGCCTGTTTTTTGTGGGATATAGCATGTATATGATGCGTACTATATATTGTGGTGATTGGATATGTATATGTATATAAAACCAAATCCCTCATTAAATATTAAGTTTTAGATGCCTTCCAAATGCGACACACATGAAAATCTTGATCGACCAAGTGTGGGCACACCCAAGCGTGGTGCACCGTCTATCTCGTGGAAGCGTGAAGGATGGATATGTGGGTCTTCCCAAGCAGGGTGCATTTTCATCGTGTTGGCTTTGGGTCGGACATAACAAGGTGACCTAGATAGGATCTAGCACCTTGAGGCATGGAGATGATCATGGCAAGGAGTTGCATATGACATCTTATCAAGAGTTTCATATAATGCAATTGGCAAGAGTTGCCTACCTGAGAGATCTAAGTTGTGGGTGACAACCCAAACTAGTCCATGACTTAGAGGATTTCAGGATCTTGCCCACTAGAAGGTTGTACGCTGCAATCTTCTGAATTGATGGTGAGGGCTACCAATTTGAACTAAAATAGTGGGAGCGATAATTAATTAAAGGCCTAATTATATCATCAAATTTTCAAATCAATCAAATAAGTCAAAAATGAGTTTTTGGACTAAAATTGCATATTTCCTTTTATAATACAAATGACAACAAACAACAATTACTTTTCTTTGCAATCGGTCCTTGAAAAGGACAGGCTAAATGGAACAAACTTCCATGACTGGTATAGGACATTGAGAATTGTTCTCACTCAAGAGCGAAAGATCTATGTCCTGGATACTCCAATTCCAGAGGAACCTGCTCCTAATGCACCAAAGACAGAAAGGGATGCTTACAAGAAGCATTCTGATGATGCCATTGATGCAAAGTGCTTGATGTTGTGCTCTATGAACCACGAGTTGCAGAGACAACATGAGAATATGGGTGTCATTGAGATGATTCAGCATCTCAGGAACTTGTATGAAGATCATGAAAACCTCTAGAGGGGGGGTGAATAGAGTTTTATAGAGATTTTAAAATAATTTAAACTCAAGCAACCACAAAGAAAGATTAGACAAAGAGACACAAGGGTTTAGAGTGGTTCCTAGCCTTAGCAAATACTAAGGTAGTCAGTCCACTACCCGGTTGCTTACCCAACCGGGATTTGAAAAGAAATTATTTTATTACCTCACAAGGATTTTACATAAAATACATTTCTTTTCCCTAAACCCTTCAAGCAGCCTTCACCTAGAAGTAATCGCCCAACTCGAAGCAGCCTTCCCTTGAAGTAGATGCACCAACACCCGTTGCACCAGCCTTCTGAAGTAGCTTCCCGTGCGATAGCCTTCTTGAAGTAGCTTGAAGTCCCCTTCTCCACCTGAGAAGTCCACCCTCTCCAATCCGCAGCCTCCAACCCTAGGAGTAGCAAGGAGAGTACAAGGAATAAATAGGAACAAGAAAGAAGTACAGAAATTACAATACCGTTGTAAGCACAAGGCTTGATTTTCCTATATCAAGTGTTTGGATCTCCCAACCAAGATATATAGCAATGTGATTATTATGTGTAGGAGATCCTAGTCTATAGGACACGAAACGGTAGCAATATGAATGTATAACAAGTATGGGAATTGCACTATTGCTCAAAATAGATTGCCAATGTAGTTTATGCTCAAAGATTGCACAATTGAGTATATAAGTGTGTTGTAGTGTCCTATGGCTTGTCCTATTTATAAGAATGGCCTAAGTATGCTTAAGGACGTTCTAGACAACTTTTAGGGGGTTCCTAGTGCTTAACTAGCCGTTAGGAATAAGTTAGGCGCATTAGCAACGGCTAGTTAATTAATTCTGCAGTTGCTGTCAGAGACCATCTCGGTCGAGAACTTGTCGACTGAGATGCCCGGTCGGTCGAGGATTTTTCGACCGACAAGCTCTCTGGATTAACGTTTATTTGCAACTGTCAACTGCTGTGTTTAACGGCTACTTTTGGTCAATCTCGGTCGAGAAGTTTGTCGACCGAGAGTGTCTCGGTCGAGGAGTGTGGTCGACCGAGATTGACTCTGTTTTCAATCTTTCAATTAAGATACTAAGTGATTGCATGAGTGTGCATTATGTGATCCTATTATAAGGAGATGTCCTAACTAAGTGTAGTGTTTAGTTAGGGAGATCTAACGCTTGATTTACATGAAGTCTAAGTACTTGTACATTATATGTTTGTACAAGTTTATATATGATTACATTGCATGACATTTATAAACATTCAAGCGTAAGGATTCCCTAGAACTTTGTCATCACCTTGTTCCTGCACACTTAAGTAGCTCGTTAGATTAATAAGAATGAAATGTTTGTCATCATCGAAACAAAAGGATTTATCATAATATCCAATTTATCCAACAATCTCCCCCTTTTTGAAGATGACAAACATTTCCTAAATATGAAATAAGGAAATATAAAGTATATGAGTTTCATACCTGAAAATTTACCTTTTGTAGCCATTTATGTTTTTCAAGTAAGTGCTGGCCAAGATGTGATGAAACTCTTTATATATATTTTTATATTCTTTCTCCCCCTTTGTCATTTCAAAAAGATATCCAAAGTTAAATGTTTTATTTTTCTTCTCCCCCTTAATATAATGCTCCCCCTTAATTAGATATCCTATTAGGAACATTGATTTTTATCTAATTTATCCATAATTTGTTTCTCAATCATTCGCAAAGGATGTTAAGCCTTGAAATGAAATGAGATACCTTTAAGCATATGATGAAATGTATATGGATTTCTCATATATCAAAGGATGTTAAGCCCTAGATTAGATGAGAATCCTCTAAGCTTAGAGTACCTAAAAATGTCTCCATCCAAATGCAAGGGATGTTAAGCCCCATTTTGGGTAGAGAGTTCCTTCAAGTACAAGATACTGATTTCAATAAATTCATAACTTTCTTGAAAATATTCAGTTACACATAGTGATTACAAAGTTTTTGTAAGCTTCTTTTAATGATCTCCCCCTTTTTCTTATGCTTTGCTCCCCCTTCGATAGATATCTCAAATGAAAGTTTGAATACTCAGCAAATATATAAAATGTCCAAGATTTTAACAAAGATGTATGCAATTATGTCAATCTAAAAAAAAACAGAAACCCAGTCGGTCGACAATTGCTCGACCGACAATGTTCTCGGTCGACCAGTTTCTCGACCGAGAATGTTTCTGGAGAACTATTTTGTTATTTGAAAATTTAATTTTAATTTGTAATAGTTGCCTGTTTTAATTATTATTATTCCCTTATTTGTTATGCTCTACAATAATGAACTGATAACCCATATTTTGAAGATGTTACCATAAGCCAAACAAATAACCATGTGAATCAAATAAAAATGGCAAATTTCATTCAATAGCATGAAGAAGATTACAATCATATAGAATACAACTATTACAATGCCAACACTTCACAGGAAAGATTTAAGAATTACATCAATGTCCGGATCTTTCCCAAGAAATGGCTCGGCTCCATAGTATTGGACCAGAGTTTTCCAATCCAAAGCACCAGTTGTAGTCAACGCATATGCTTCCAGGAAAGTGGGAACTCGGTCAAAACGGAAGTGAGCAGCTATGTCTTGCAATTGTATGGAAGAAAATTGAGTATGTGCAAGATCCATTGATGGTGAAGGTGGAGGTTGATAGTAGTTGTATGAGGTGTTAAATGGGTCGAGCATGCCAGGGTTTAAAGAATGCGGATATTCATCGGTTTGGCCAGGAGAAAGGTTTTGCATTCTTTGATTTAAGTATGTCATGGCATGGTGATTGTAGTTTAATTGTCTACTAAGATGGTATTGGGAGCCAGCAATATAAGTAAGGGTATTTTGGATGGGATCAATGGAAAGGTTAGTAGGAGGAGGGGGTGGTATATCCTGATGTGATGACTCTCCTTCTACTCTTGCCCTTTTATGGCCAAAGTCAATTCCCATCTTCTCTACGGTGTTCTTACTTATCTTTGGTGGTCTACGCTCCCATATGTATCCCATATCTTCAATGTTTGACTTAAGAAAATGTTGAGTAATCTGGCATACAAAATCGGCATATGGTGGATTTCCAGAAAACTCAAGCATATTTTTAAGTATTATGCGAATGAAGTTGATGGGAATTTCTTTTATGATAGCATAAATTAGACACATACGGAAGATAGGAACCTCGGATTTATTGGCTCGTGGATGTATGTTGGTGGAAACAATGAGGTTTACTATTCTACATGCCGGTTTTAGGTTTATTGCATAATAGGTTCCCCTATCTTCATGACAAGTGGTATTGGCTTGAAATATGGCTCTTTTTATATCACTAAGACTAGTGGTGTGGTCATCATGGGAAAATAAGTTTATTGGATTGCCAGTGGAAAGGTCAAGGAAATCTTGATATTCATCTATATCAATTTCAAGCATGTCAAGAATATCCCCTTCGGAAAATTTAAAACTATGCCCATTGACCATGGTGTAGAAGAAAGTGATGTCATTTTCAGTGTGGGATAGAAGATTGGCATAGAATTCGTTGACTACCTTAATGGAGTAGGAAGGAAAGGATGGATTGATGAAGTCCTTCAGCTTTTGTACTCCAAAGAGATGCTCCAGGTCGACTATGTTGATGAAGTCCATCACTTCGACCGGACGTCGGGGAAGAGGAGCTTTAGAGGAAAGCCGAAAGTATCTATCTCCAGCATCTCCGTCGACGAAAGCTATGTCATTGATGATCGTCAGTGGCGGAGTGGCTTCCCTCTCTTCTCTTCTTTTTCTTCCAGCAACTTTCTTCTTCCCACGGACAGTTGATGATGAGGCCATTGTGTTTCTTGAGAGTGGAGAAGAAGCAAGGAAGATTTGAGAGTAAGAGTGCTGAAGGATTGCACGAAATTGCACTAGAGATGGACTATGGAAGCAAGCAAATGCAAGTGTGAGTAAGTGGCTCATTTTTGCACTTATTTATAGAATTCCAGCGACCCGGTCGGTCGACGACTCATCGACCGAGCGTCCGCAACGGTCGAGTTGCAGACGCGCCACTTGGTCCTCCAACGGTAAAGAAAACGGTCATAACGGTCGGGTCGCAACGGTCATATCCAACGGCTATTTCTCGGTCGAGCGCTTGTCGACCGACATTTTCTCGGTCGAGCACTCGTCGACCGACAGTTTGTCTGATACTGAGTCTGTTTAGAATTTTGTCGGTCGAGTGAGATGGGCTGACCGAGTGGTTCTCGGTCGAGCATTTGTCGACCGACTAACTTACTGAGTTCAATTTTTGGCTGAATTTTAATGCAAATCATAGAACATTTTTGTAGAGCATATGTATATTCCAAGGGAGTAATAATATTTAAGGCTTCTAATTACCACAAATGATTTGACGTTTTGATTTAAAAATATGCTAAGATTAAGTTCAATAAAATAATGTTCAAATAAACAATTTTTTATCAAAGTTTATTTTAGGTCGCCCTTGATTACGACCATAGAGCCCCTTGGTCAAATTTTATTTTAACCAAGAGGCATATTCTGCAGGTTTCCAGTATGAATCGTTCATATGCGAAGTATGAGTTCTGCAGATAGCTTGCAAATATCAATTTGAGACACATTAAAGTGTACTAATTATGAGAGCTTAATAAGGACATCAAATATGGTGAAGCATATTCAAGAATAATATCCATTCATGAATTTAAGATTACTTTGGATAGACTAAAATATACAAGCACACAAAAATTTATTTGAAACATTTTATTCATTGCAAGTATTTCTGAAAAAGAAATGTGCAATAAAAGAATGATTAAATAGAATCTTTCAAGAATAATCTTTCAAGAATTTTTCAAGAATAATTTTCACATACAATGTAAAGATTTACAGCAGTTTGAGATAAACGTATGTGTATCAAGGTGCTATTAAATCTTTTTGATTTTGTTATCCCTAAATGTTAAATTGAGATAGACATAAGGATATACAAATTAAGGTCTATGGTCATATCTCAACTTAGTCGAACCTATTTAATTTGGGGTTTTTGGAACCCATACCATTTCGACATGCTTTTTCTTGTATGGGCATGAAAAAGAATAATGTCCAAGGCGTGAGCAATAATGACAACAAATTGAATCAACCTCAAGCCTTTTTCTATAGTTTTGATCTAGGTTATTCTTGGGTATATACATTTTTGTGCCTCTAGGTATATAAGCGGATTGACTCGCTTGTGTTCTTCTAGGTTGTTGATAGGATTTCTCATTAGGCTTATAACCTAGTCCTCTTCTCCCTATTTGATGATAGGAATTTTCTAATATTCTATCAAGGATTCCATTGTTGCTTAACTTACTAACTTCTTGTTGCAACTTAACGATCTCATCCATTCTTTTCTTGATATCTAATTTTGCTTGGTCTAAATTGGATGATAACATATTTCTTTCTTTCACTATATTGTCATAATCTACATGGGTGCACAATATAGGTTGTTTTTGAAAATCATTTAATTTTGTAAGCAATTCAGCTTTTTCTTGACATAGAAGATCATAGTTTGTTTCTAGAGTAAAGATCTTTACTTCACTGTTACTTAGAGATGATTTCAAGGTACGATTATCAGACATAATGTTGTCTTTTTCAAAACCAAGAGTATTCAATTTAACATATAAATCGTCATTTTCGGATGTAAGAGCAAGAAGTCTAGCATTTAGATCATCATTTTCTTTGCTGGATTTCTTTAACTTCTTTTTGCATTCAACATATTTATTATGTGTTTCTTCAATAATAGCAACTAACTCCTCCTTGGGTAAATCAAGCAAGCTTACCTCTTCTTCTTCTTCCTCACTTATTGTAGCAACGAAACACTCTTTAAGTGCATCTCCTTTCTTTGACCTCCATGGACATTTAGATGTAGA
Source organism: Alisma plantago-aquatica (assembly GCA_963693085.1). NCBI lineage: Eukaryota > Viridiplantae > Streptophyta > Magnoliopsida > Alismatales > Alismataceae > Alisma > Alisma plantago-aquatica. The sequence goes on along the minus strand of OY856413.1, from coordinate 351,865,280 downwards.
GTGCTTTGTTCCTAAGCACCAATTGCAACTTGTCGAACTTTGGTCCATGCTCCTTTTCTTGTGGTTGTAGTCACCTCCTCCCTTTATCTCTTCAAGACCTTGTTAGGGCTCCTTGAAGCCTGCTCTGATACCAATTGAAAACCTCTAGAGGGGGGGTGAATAGAGTTTTATAGAGATTTTAAAATAATTTAAACTCAAGCAACCACAAAGAAAGATTAGACAAAGAGACACAAGGGTTTAGAGTGGTTCCTAGCCTTAGCAAATACTAAGGTAGTCAGTCCACTACCCGGTTGCTTACCCAACCGGGATTTGAAAAGAAATTATTTTATTACCTCGCAAGGATTTTACATAAAATACATTTCTTTTCCCTAAACCCTTCAAGCAGCCTTCACCTAGAAGTAATCGCCCAACTCGAAGCAGCCTTCCCTTGAAGTAGATGCACCAACACCCGTTGCACCAGCCTTCTGAAGTAGCTTCCCGTGCGATAGCCTTCTTGAAGTAGCTTGAAGTCCCCTTCTCCACCTGAGAAGTCCACCCTCTCCAATCCGCAGCCTCCAACCCTAGGAGTAGCAAGGAGAGTACAAGGAATAAATAGGAACAAGAAAGAAGTACAGAAATTACAATACCGTTGTAAGCACAAGGCTTGATTTTCCTATATCAAGCGTTTGGATCTCCCAACCAAGATATATAGCAATGTGATTATTATGTGTAGGAGATCCTAGTCTATAGGACACGAAACGGTAGCAATATGAATGTATAACAAGTATGGGAATTGCACTATTGCTCAAAACAGATTGCCAATGTAGTTTATGCTCAAAGATTGCACAATTGAGTATATAAGTGTGTTGTAGTGTCCTATGGCTTGTCCTATTTATAAGAATGGCCTAAGTATGCTTAAGGACGTTCTAGACAACTTTTAGGGGGTTCCTAGTGCTTAACTAGCCGTTAGGAATAAGTTAGGCGCATTAGCAACGACTAGTTAATTAATTCTGCAGTTGCTGTCAAAGACCATCTCGGTCGAGAACTTGTCGACCGAGATGCCCGGTTGGTCGAGGATTTTTCGACCGACAAGCTCTCTGGATTAACGTTTATTTGCAACTGTCAACTGCTGTGTTTAACGGCTACTTTTGGTCAATCTCGGTCGAGAAGTTTGTCGACCGAGAGTGTCTCGGTCGAGGAGTGTGGTCGACCGAGATTGACTCTGTTTTCAATCTTTCAATTAAGATACTAAGTGAGTGCATGAGTGTGCATTATGTGATCCTATTATAAGGACATGTCCTAACTAAGTGTAGTGTTTAGTTAGGGAGATCTAACGCTTGATTTACATGAAGTCTAAGTACTTGTACATTATATGTTTGTACAAGTTTACATATGATTACATTGCATGACATTTATAAACATTCAAGCGTAAGGATTCCCTAGAACTTTGTCATCACCTTGTTCCTGCACACTTAAGTAGCTCGTTAGATTAATAAGAATGAAATGTTTGTCATCATCGAAACAAAAGGATTTATCATAATATCCAATTTATCCAACAGATCAAGCACGGAAAGAGAGATACGATGTCTCAAGGGCACTATTCAAGTGTGTCAGGACAGAAGGAGATCCAGTTGGTCCTCACACACTCAAGATGATTGGGTATGTGGAGAACCTGACAAGACTGGGATTTCCACTGAGCCAAGAGTTGGCTACTGACATGATACTGCAATCGTTGCCAGAATCCTACAGTCAGTTTGTGATGAACTACAACATGAACAACTTTGATAGGCCACTGTCAGAGTTGTTGGGCATGTTGAGGACAGTCGAAACACAGATGAAGAAGGACAAGCCTAAGTCTAAGATGGTGATCATGAGAAAGAAAGGCAAGTCCAAGTGTAAGGGCAAGGGCAAAGCTAAGAAAGGTTCTGATGCTAGCCAGGAGCCCAAGTCGTCTTCAGCTCTCAAGGCCAAGGGAGGCGTGACCAAGAAAGGAAATTGCCACCATTGTCAAAAGCCAGGACATTGGAAAAGGAATTGTCTTCTCTATTTGGAAGAACAAAAGAAGAAGGAGGTGACAGACGTCTCTACTTAAAGGTGTCATGAAAGTAAACTTATAACACTTTTCAGGTATATGATACCAAGATGTAAAGTGTAAAGCACTCAATAATTGGGGCAAGTGTTGCCGCCATAGATAGGAGTACTTTAGTTTATTTTCAGCCTAAAAGGCATGTAATACAGTTATGAACTGCTATTTCATATTTGCCAATAGATAGAAACACTTTATTTTGCAATGATGGCAATCAATAAAGAGATGTTTCAATTTCTAAAGATATGATCTTTGCCTTGTTTATCTTGTGGTATTTGATATGCATAAGATAAAATGATACCTAAAAGTTATAGATAACTCAAACAATCAAATTAGCATCAATCATGAGAAATTCATTTATAGTTTCCATGTGATGGATAAATCTAGACTCTTTTGGTTAGAAAACCAGTAAGAGACATGAATATCTTGAACATGATTAATCAATCTTCACTAAAGGTAGTGGGAGAATGATTATCCTATTAGGTATGATACATGTGATGTATTTACATACCTATTGGAATAAATGATAATACTTCAAATGGTGTTTAGAGAAATACCAATATGAATATCTTGAAGTGTTCAAGAATATCAAGATGAAGTGCAAATTTGGTAAAGTGTTAATTCTTGATGAGATCAATGAATGAAATACTTGGACCAAATGTTTGAGATCCTTATGAGTGATTATGATAGTGTATCATAGCGAACTCATGATTAAGGCATGGTGTTGTCTAAATCAAGAAGGAATCATAATCTAAGGAGTTAGAGATTGATTATCAAATAACTAAATTCTTCTTAATAAAAGAATACCCCTCACTAATAAAAGAAATTAAGAATCACAAGGGTTGTGAATTCTTATATCCTTACACCTCAATTATCTATGTGATGAGTTGTTCATGTGATGAGTCAACTATCTAGATGAATATGAGGAACTGAATTTTGAGTTATGGTTTATGACCATTTCATCCTAAATGACATCCATGTGAACCATAAGGTATGACCTTGATGGTAGCGCTCATTGGATGAAATCCATAAGTGCAAATGAGTCTTAAGTGTTAAGACACATGGATAACATTTTGAAAAGGATGATGTTTGTTGATTGCAACTTAATGACTAAGACATTTGGCATTTGGATACTAAAACCACATTCCTATGAGGAATAAAACAAGGATGTGTACGTGACACAACCTATAAGGTTTATGAATCCACTAATGCAAATGAAGTCTATAAGTTACAATGGACTAATCAATGTGATTGATTGAGTACAAGCAACTCAGAATTGGATCTTTACTTTGATGATATAGTCAAAGGGTTTGACTGATATGTCAAAGATAAAGAAGGGATCTGTGATTTAGTGGGAGCGTGTTCACATTCCACATGTTGATGTGAAATGGAAATGTTCTAGAATGGAAATCCAAAAAGTGGAAATTATCTTTAAGGAAGATAGAGATGTTTCCTATGAGATAGGAATAGAGATCTATAGAGATAGTTCTCGAAAACCTCTTGACCTGAAAAGAGAAAGCATACATTGGCAATCTGTACTGAAGAGTTCAGTATGCACAGATTCAGTGGGAGAAAACTTATCCATGTTACATGGAGTTAGTATCCCAAGGCCAGGTGTCCAATTCTTATGAAGAATGGGAACACTAAGAATAGATATGGATCTATCATGTATGTAATCATCCTATTATCTTACATGGAAAGAACATAATGCATTCATCATCTTGTATGTAGGACATGGCAATATGATGTGCTCATCCTGATAACTCGTATGTGGGACATGACGAGTGGATGTCTGTCTACTTCCAGTAAGGGTTACTGGAATACCATGACAACTTGATAAGTACATGGTAAGTACTAGTTCTGTGGAGATAAGGAAGAGTTCAATGTAAAGAGTTACATTGATGCGAACTTCCGAAAGGACAGAAAATTAATCGCAAATTATAAACAAGATATATAAAAGTGAAAGTTTGTTGATAATTGGAAGTGTTCCAATAAAACCTTTTAAAAGGAAATGCCGAGTATCTATGTGTTGGAGAACAACAGTGGATACTATATGGATCTGGAAGTTCATGAGATGAACTTATAGATATTTTGCTCATTGATGACAAGTATGGAATCCTTGATCATGCAATGTGGCTAAAGGTTAGCAAAGGAATACTAGATCACATATTACGGAAACTCCATCTCATACGTGTGACGTACAACGAAGAGATGAGAGACATGCAATTTATACTGACTTTGGCAAGGTGTTGCCATTACTCACTATGATCGCACTAGAGTAGAGTAACATGTGGGACATGTTTGAAGATCACTATGAATACGATTCAAGGGTGATTGGCTCGCAATGCAAGTGGGAGTCTGTTGGTATGTATGCCCTGAGAGCCAATCATGGGATGATTGGTGGGATACATTAAGATTGATTTGATAAACATCAAAGGAAAGCTTCCAATTCTTTCTGGTTCACTCATATGAGATAGTGATAGAACAGATTGAATGTCTAGAGAATGACAGTACTCAATGACGTATGCTTTCAGGTTAAGGACCTGAATGATGAGATCATACAGATGTTAAGAGTTTGTACATTCTTGTTATGTCCCTAGTCAGATGTCATTGTGGAAGGTAGATAGACAACAATGACACACAAGACTAGATTGTGGTGTTGGTTGATGACAGAATCTCATTAGTCATGATATAGAGATATCAAACCAAACACATAGGTACTTGTTAGAGAACAAGTGTACCAGACAGACCCACTGTGAGTTCGACACATGGAACCATGACATGGTAGTCACAGTCAGTACTCACAGTGATGGTGGTGAGTGTGATTCTTTGACCTGAAATCACCGCACTCAAGACATGTCGTTGGGCACACTTTGACATCATCAAACGCAGTACTGAAACATGGGTTGTTATAAAGGTGATGATTGGGTGGCTTTGACACATGGGGCTTTGGAGGGGTGAGTGATAGATATGGGATTTGTCCCTCCTGAGGGAGTTTGATATCCATGGCCACATGATGAGTAGGATTGAGAAAGGCGAGCACGCATGTGTGAATCAGTATGTGATACTGATGTCATAACATATCTCTTCCAATCTACTCTGAGATCAAGAAAGTGAATGAACGTTGACAGGATGACTATTCCATGCCTCGAGTTCATTTGGGATATCAGTGACAAAGGAATTATACATTCACTGTAACACCATTCACGGATTGTAGGATTGAAAGTTGTTCTCCAACTTTCTATTTCACTTGGGTAGCACTGATGTGTGACTAGGCACCGCTCTTGCTTGTGAAGTCATAAGCGTTATGGACTTTCACTGCCAATGTGAAAAAGGACCTGCATGGTCACACACATCGGATTTAACCTGGAAGAGGAGTTTTGTCCACAAACAATGTTCAGATTGATTACTAAAGGAGTTTAGTAGTTCAATTAAACACTCAATTAATTGATAGATCAATGTCATAATGTTCAAGGTGTTGGACACATTGATTGGAGTATCGAATTGATTGAAACTGCAATTGACTAATTCTGCACAATCTGCACTCGCAACCGATCGGCTCATGTGATGAACCGATCGGCTCAGGTTGGTGAACCGATCGGCTCAGGTGGTGAGTCGATCGGCTCATGGACAGGGTGAAACGATTGCTTCAAGTGTTGAAATGATCGGTTCAAATGATGCAACCGAGAACGTTGGGAAAGTAGGATTGGTGAGAAATTTCCTTTCGTTTAACTTGCCCAATTTGATTGGAACAAGGATTGGTATTTGATACCAATTAGAAACAAAAGATGGAAAGTCAATCGGGAACTGACCAGGACCACGTACCGACCATTTCAGAAGTGAACCGACCGTTTCATGGGTCCCAACCGATCAGTTGAGGTGTCAACCGACCGGCTCAGGTCCCCAACCGACCATTTCAGAAATGAAACGATCGGTTCGGGTTGCGCAGTTGGTTTTTTTTGTGGAAAATATCGAACCCTTCTACTCCTGCTTTAGTCCTGCATTGCCCGGGATAGAGAACCCTATCCCATGACCCTCCTATATATATAGGGGTATTGGGGGCTTCTCAGAGAACAACTCAGCGCAACCATTTGCTCTTTAAAGTTGTCATTCTCTCTGGTTTTGGTAACTGAGAGAGCCCGAGCAAGTGCTAATCGATAAGGGAGGTACAGTAAGGGAAAGACAACTATAGAAAGTGACTGGTGGCAGGAGAGTGTGTTAGTGACTAGTACACTGAAAGGAGGGTGCGACTCCTTTCAATTCCTTGTGGGACAAGGAGATTGGAGTTCCAGGTGGTCCGTGTGGACTACTTTAGAGGAGGGAGATTTCTACTGCTCGGAGTACAACTATCAATCCCGACAGTCCCGGTGAGACCAGGAGTCATCAGTCCCGATGCGACCAGGAGCTACACAGACACCGTCCAAGACCGGAGGTGAAGACCACGCAAGCCGCGAGGTATTGTCACCCAGCAAGCCTCGGGACAAAGTATGATTCCATAAACCGTCTTTTCCTATTGTATAGACGTTGATGCGTTTCCTTGTTCTAGGTTTGGGGAGGAGAAAATTTTTGTTTCCGCTGCCTTCTCTGCCTCCCCTAAAACCCAACACAATCAACCTCTGTAGAGAATCAAAGAATAAGTCCATGATTCAATTTTTCAAACTTAACAATGTTAAAAGTAAGTTTAAATACAATATTGTTAGCATCCTTACCCCATGAAAAAAGAAGAGTGCCCTTGTAGTTTCTAGTAATTAATGTACCATAAACAATAATAATAGGCTACAATGTAATCAAACTACAATAGGAGGACTAAACACCCAAAATAACTGCTTGAATCTATGATTGTATTATGTTTGTGTGGCATAATCATACACATGGTGGGTGTATACCATCCGTGGAATATATTGTGATAGAAATTCTTAAATAGAAGATTATGATATTTTTTTTTCAACTACCAAATATTTTACATATGGTGTTCCTGTTTACAAGATACAACATCATGTATGAGATGTTCAGATTTAGTTCAACATTCACCTTGTTAAAAATTTCCCATGTGCACATATACAATATGACACTAAAATTGTCATGCTCATTCAATCAATATAAGATGATGTGCATGGATGATGGTCCTTGTAGAGAAGAATTAGTTTACATGTTATGTTTTCATTGCAACGGTTGACCTTCTAAATTCATCCAACTCTTTTGGAATGACAAGAATATTAATGGAAATGACATTATTGATCTTCGAGACACACATGGGCAAGAAAATGACTTTTTAATCATTGACCATTGTATCACATATTATTTTATATGAACAATATCTTAATTACTGGCTCAGCGAGGAAGATGTGAAGTTGATTCAACGCAGTCTGTCGCCCACAGGGAGGCCTCAACGTGATATTAGAATCTGGAATCATACGTATGATGGTACCTATACCTCGAACACAACCTATCACCTCCTGCGAAATCACAAGGAGGTGAAGACGAATGGAAACTGGAACAACATCTAGAAGCTTCGAACGCCAGCGAAGATTCGAATATTTGCCTGGCTAGTTCTACACTCAACCATTTCACTAACACCAGGCGACAACAGCGGCACATGTCTGACACTGGGACATGCCCAAGATGCCTAAGGGAACCAGAAACGATTATCCATACCCTACGAGACTGTGAAAAAGTCGAGTGTGTCTGGAGGACACTGCTTACTGCGGAGGAGTATCGGACCCTGTCTCAGCCAACCACCATTGAAAGCTTACTAAAGGTGATCCGGCAACATGTATCAATATCTATAGAGGATTTCTGGACAACCTGTTACATGATTTGGAACTTCAGGAATGGAGAAGTGTTCAAAGGGGATGCTAAACCGGTGAGCCATCAGTGCTACAGAATCAGGAAAGCTTTACAAACCACGAAGGAAGCCTGGCCTATTATGACTAGGAGCTCTAGAACTAACAAGAGCCCCGTTGTCTGGAGAAGACCGCCGCCGGGGTGTGTGAAGCTCAACGTCGACGCCGCAGTGAAAGGGGAGGAGGTTGCGGTGGCAGTCGTGGCTAGAGATGTCGGAGGCAATTAGTTAGGCGGTTGGGTAAGGAAAGCACAAGCAGGCTCGGTGGTTGCTGTAGAGTTGGCTGGAATCCTTTTAGCCTGTGAGAAAATCAAGAGCAGTAGCTGGTCTCAAACGATCATTGAATCAGACAGCCTTCCAGCAATCAAGATGCTAAAGGAGGAAGAAGGAGCGTGGCCGAGTTGCTCGCTGTGGACGAAGAAGATTAAGGCGGAATTGCCAAACACTTCCAGTTTAGTTTTCTGTAGAAGAGAAGGCAATCAAGTAGCTGACAAGCTTGCTAAAATGCACCTCAGAAGTAATATGCATCAAACCCACTATGCCAATCCACCGAATTGCAACATGAGTATGTATGCCTGTGACAAAAGATCTTGTAATACAGCCCAGATTTCACATTGAATAAAGTTGGAGGAGATTTAAAAAAAAACAATATCTTAATATTCTCGACCATGAGTGTGTTTGATGCAAATAATAAAGATAGACCTAAATCACACATCTAAAATGGAGCATTTTTAGAGTAGTCAGACTCTTAAATTTTAAACCTGACACTCAAGCCCTGCAACTGTTATAGCGGGTCCGATGTAGTAATCGGGGTCGATCCATAGGGACAAGCAATGGTGAGTGCTAAAAACATAGAGTCTTAGCTCAGTTACACCAACCAAGGAGGTATATTAAGATGGTGTTCCCTAAGGAACAATGTCACTTGAACCAAGCAAAATAAGTAAAACAAAAGCCAAGAAAGCAAAAAATATAACAAAAGAAAGTAAGAGTTTTGTAAAGAATATGGATGGGAACTTGGATCAACCTTCACCTACTAAGATCTCAAACCAACGTTCAATATTCCCACCCCGTTGTATGCCCTTAGCAAGGTTACAAGAAATCATAATATATGTCTAATTCCCTTCTCTCTCGAGCTTAGGATAGATCTAGATTATAAGGTTGTCTCTATCTTGAGATTGCAAACAAACAATAACAAAGATAACCATATGATCTTTAGCTTTAGAATTACAACATTCTCATGCATTCATGCAACTCCATAACACTTAAATATATTTATCACTACTCTTTTGAGGAACTAACAATCAAACATCACAAGATGGTAGCAAATCATGCAAGTGAAGAAATAAGAACAAGTGTATGGAAATAACCATTTCCAAGAACACATGTATTGAAATGGATGTAAGTATATACATGTTGGGAGGGCCTTAGTGGATATGCCCAACCCAAGCTATGGGTTTAGTCATCCATGTTCATGGAAAACATTACTGATTTACAATTGAATAGAGACATGAAACACTTCTTGATGAAGGAATTAAGAATAGTGAAGAAGAACTATGGGGCAGGAGAAGCAAGGGATGCACCAACTATGACTAGAAGATGGCCACAACCACTGGAGTGATCCTCCTAATCAAATCTTGGTGCAGTCACAATGAAGAACTATTTTCTATCCTCCTTCCATCGAGGGAGCACTTTGACAGGGATGGATGACAGGAAGGGAACAAGTGTCAGTGGACTCTCATCCTCCTCTTCTGCCAACTGATGGAGATGACGAAGGGCGATGGTAACCTTCTTCTCCAACAACGGTTTAGTGTACTGAGCACATGCACAACCCCTTACAACGTGCTCCAGGGTCCTCTATTTATAGGGCTTGGTGTGGTGTCCTGATGGGAGAACTTTCCTTGAGACCAAAGTAACTGAAGTACCTACCTCAGGGCACATCAATAATAGTTCTGAATGACCATTCACTCAGAGTGGCCATCAGTTGTAGGCCATCAGGTGATGTTGGATTGAAGTGAGACCTTCGGTTTGGTGAATCTACACATCCATCAAGCAATGGCTAGGACATTCATTGGATGTCGTCTGGGGTGACCATCAATTGGTCGGGTCCAGCAGTTGCTCAACTTGGCCATCTTTTGTGGGCCATTAGGGGATGGGTCTGCATATCCTTCAGTTGGTAAGGATAGGATAGCCATCAAATGACAAGGCTAAGGAGTATTCAGGTGATGGCTAGAGTGACCATCAGTTGATTGGGTGGTTAGGTATGATGGTTGCTTTATCAGGCATTTGGTCATAGGCCAGATGGTTGTATTGATTAGCTCTTGATGCCTCAAAACCATCGAGTGATGGGTTGATGGTGATCCAAAATTTTGAATGAAGGCATCCATCGGTTGTGGGGACTGATGGGCATCCTATTCTTGCATCATGTGCCTTGGTTATCTACACAAAAAGGCCATGGTTATCATGGGGAAAAGGTAAAATATGTTTTGAGTGCAAAAGTAGTGAAAGTGAGGATGTCTATGCATAAAAGGTGAAACATAAGGGGTAAGTTAAGGCATGAATTATCCATAAAATTTGATGTTATCAACTCCTCCAAACTTAAAGTCTTGCATGTCCCCAGGATAACAAATAGAATTAAAGAATTGAACAACATCAGAGGGCTTCATTGAGTTATTGTTTTTTGGAATGTGAGAAATATTATAAAGACAGCCTTAAGTTGAAACATATGCATCAAGACTAGTAGTTATAGATCTCAGCGCTCTCTCTCTTAGGTTGGATTTGTGATTCTCGTATTGCCTGCTATGACTTTCTTTAGGCAGAGATATATCTTCTTAATGATGCACTGATGATCCTTTTGCATACCGTACTTACACAAGGTTTTGACAGAGGTAGCTTTCACAACCGACATTTATTTTTTGGATATCCTAGCTATTGTATCGGGGTAGGTTAAGGCTGGTGTTTTTCCTACTTCTCTCGATTTTTCTCAACCATGTTTTTTTTGTAATTACAGTGTTGCCCAATTGGGCCTGATGTAATGTCATGTGGTTGTGTGAGGTCCCCCTGTGAAATGCACGTGTGTAAAAGTTGGCTTCCTGACTCCACTACCAGACATGACATATTTGCATTCATGAGTGCATCTATACATTGGTCCGGGTGAAGTCCTTCACCATCTTTCCGGGCACAACTTTCATGATTTTATACCTCCTGGATTTTGTTCATGCTCGCTGGATTTGGGATGGTAGAATTTTTGGGGATGATTTTGGGCTCTCGTGCCTCTTTTGATCCCAAAGAGGGGGTTTTTGCACTAGATGGGGTAGCATTTTCCTCCTTTCCATGGTTATGCTCTTTCCTACCTGTATCTTGAAACATGGTGATCAATCAGGAGTGTATTAGAGTGAGTTCTCCTTATTTTGAGGGTTTGCCCTGGGGAACAAGCATCCTTGTGCCTTCTACGTTATTTTGAGGTTAGGCTGATGTTAAGACATTATCACGCTCGGAGTTTTAGGTAGATTAAATAGCCCAATTCTATCTTTATCTAAGTAATTATGATAAGAGTTAGCCTGAAGACAACAATTTTAATGAGTGTGAGGTATGACTATATCCAGGAAAATTGGATCCAAAATCTGCCTATTTTTCAAACTTTTTGTGCATCAGAATTTGTTGAAGAAAAAAAGAGTATGTACATGGGTGATAATTTACCAGAATGTTGATTGTTCAAAGCTTGTGAACATTTCAAAATTTTTGGTTAAGCAAGCAATAAGTTGCAAAATTAAATTGAGCATAGAGACATATCGTGTTTTCCTATTCAGACCCCCCCCCAAACTTATCTTCCACCATGTTGTCAAGGTGAGAAAAAAAGAGTTTGATCTAGAATAGGCAGATTAGGGTTGATTTCCAATAGATCTCATTCAAAGCATAAGATTATAATTTCTTATTGGCCTTGAAGGTGTTAATAGTCATCGCCTTGGTAGTATTCCACCTTATGGTCTGATGTGGCCAACATATGTATCCAGAACAACACGTAGAATTCATAGTCATTAGATAGAGGTGCTTATTATGGGATCCAATGGAAGAATTGTAGCTTCTTGAACTTCAAATCATCTGGTATGCCATTGTTGTATGTCTTTATTAGCTCGACGATCTTTATGGCAACTTGAGAAGCTTTTTGTTCTATGATGTTGTTTGCAATTTTATGATAAGTTGTTTGTTTTGGGCTGAACATGGTGGTGGAACTGTTGTAGAAAATGGTTCTCTTACTCACTATATCAACTGATAGTAGGGCCCAATGCGCATCATGTAGTATGGGGACAAATATCCATCATGGGACATTGTATTTTAGATGATCAATTAGTCATTACAGTTCTGTTGAATCCTTTTTCAAAATTATGTCCCTGTCTATCTCATAAGAGATCATGTATACATCTAGGAGGTTGTGTGTCATAAGTAGTTGACATGCTGCCATGATGTTTACTATCATGTAACCTCTTGTAGTTAAGATGTTACATAGGTTCGGTAGAAATATTTTTACATTCTCCCTATTGAAGATGACAACAAAGTCGTCTTCCCTTGGTTTCAATACCTCAAATAAGAAGTGATTCTTCAAAGATAGCCCATAGCATGTTTTTTCATCAAAAATTTCAAAGGTGGGTGTTATTACCTCTATTGGTGATGGTTATTCTACAGGTTAAACGTCATGTTCTTTATCTTCAAAGTTCCCCTCAGCTTCTTGATCAAAAGTTGCCTCAATGGAAGAAGGTTCTTCTTTGTTAATCTCAGTGGACACTTGGACAGGAAGTTCTGTCTCGTGAATCTGAGTTGGTGATGATTTTATCTCTTTTGGTATTTGTAACATCCCTGACATGGGTTATGAGTCAACCCTAGGTGTTTTGCCTAAATATGTAATTAAATCTTTGTGATTAACTCTGAGCATGTAATTAAGTTTCTCAGAAACGTATATTTCAGTATTTGCTCCTTTTTATTTAAAGTTGTAGCATTGTTTTGATATACAGGGACCTATGTGCAATTTACCCAGTTAAAAGGGTTAGCTTGCAATTTGCACATGTTGAGATGTTCCTCTGATGTTGAGACATCATGAGAATCTTTTTGGTAAAGTTTGAGGGATTTCCCGAGCTAGGGCACCAAGGTGCAGCTGTGGAAGCAATCCCGGTGCTTGAAACCTTAAATTGGGGTAAAATGCAATTTACCCAAATTAAGGGATGCAAATTGTAAAATATGTCATCTAAAGTATCTTTTTAGACTCTTGCCATCATTTAGAGAAGAAATGATGAGGAAGTCACCTCAATTGAACTATCAGGTTATGAAATATACCTTGTGATTGAATAATCAGGGTATATGTGCAATAACTCTTTATGTATGTACTATATTATTAGATTGCTCTTCTTTGCTTTCTTTTTCTAGACCTTAAGATAAGGTTTGTCCTTGGAATAAAAAGGAAGGGACGAGCAAGTAAAGAAGGAAGGACTTAGTTGGAATTATGGACAACTTATGAACTAATGTTAAGAATCATACACCTAGTTTATATACCCCCAACTTCTCTAAGCAAGGGAACTTGCCCTTCGTTCCCTTCACTGTTCCATTTCACCAAAGACGACCAAAGACTTCCTTGGAGCTAAGGAGGATGACCAAGGGAAACAAGGTAGGTTTGGGACCCCTCTTCTTGCCTAATTCCATGGTTAGAACTCGAATTCAAGGTCAGCTTCATGGCTAACTCTCGAAACCCTATCTTTCTAGCCGTCTCCTTTCGTCTTTCCTTGGAGTTTTCACTTTGGCCAACCTGTGGGAACTCAAGGAATCCATTAGAGCTTGGAGCTCAAGGAGCAAGCTTTAGGCGGGTTTTATAACTCTAAACCCATGCTTCATTATGTACATCTTTATATGCGGTTTGATGATAGCTCTTAGTGTTTCCCTACTTTTCCCTGCTATTTTGCAAGAAAATCCATGGGATATTCGTACTGTTCTTGATCTAGGAGATGAAGGCGTGATTTCCAAGAAAAACCCACCGCTTTTCACTTCCTTAAACGGTCTCACCAGTTTGCTCTCTCGGTCTCAAGACCGCGAGGTGAGCAAACGGTCTCGAGACCGCGACAGGGAAAACGGTCTGCAAGACCGTTTGTCCCCATTGACCGAGCGTGGACCGTATAAGAAATCTGTTCCTAGTTATATAGGCTAATTATCCTCAAAATGTGGGAGGCTAACTCCAAGGGAATCGGGAGATATGACCTTTTTAAGTAACAACTTTATTTGAATTTATTTCCTGATTTTCAAACGGTCTGAAATTGCCTTTTTGGGCAAACGGTCTCAAGACCGTGTACGGTCGTTGACCAGGCGTTGACCGTATGAGATTACTGTTCAAAATAATGTAAATTAACAACTCACCAAGTTTGATGGTCTAATTCCAAACAGGCTAAGAGTTGAAGGGTGAATACTAGGGCTAACCCTAGATGAAATCAGTACTGAAATTATGGTGACCTAATTAGGGTTTTTAGGGTTGATTGACCTAAACGGTCTCAAGACCATTTAGGGGTCACCCAAACGGTCTCAAGACCGTGAGGGCAATCAACCATGACCGTTTGGAGGTCTAGGGTCAAGAATAGTTGACCAATTGAAGGTATAATTACACCAAATTACTTTGCAATTAAATATTGATATGATCATCAACTCAATAGGTCAGACCTTGATGAATTTGCACTAGAATCCAAAATTGGATGGGCAAACGGTCTCAAGACCGTTTGGAACTCATCCAAACGGTCTCAAGACCGAGAGGACAATCACCCAAGACCGTTTGAAGGTCTAGGGTTAAGTAATTTGACCAATTGAGGACCTAATTGCAAATAAGTTGTCAATTTAATCAAAATTCTGTTAGTGGATCAATCATGGTTCAACCCCTATCAAATCACCTTCGACTTTGATGAAATCTTGGGAAAAGGATCTCAAGACCATGTGGGGTCCACCCACATGATCTCAAGACCGTTTGGGCCAAGTTTGGGCCCAATTGGAGCTAAATTGAAGGGTTCAACCTTGTGTTGATGCACATTGTTGAGTATTGATGGGTGAACATTGATAGACCCTAATTGAATCGTTTTCAACCCTAATTGGTCAACAATTGAGGGTCAACTGAATAACCAATTGGTTAAGCATAACCTTAGTTGACCCAATCCATAGGTGGTCAATAGAGCTTTGACCTTTTGGGGGCTTCAACATCGGTTGACATCATCGATTGTATCTTTGTTTTGTTGATGGACCAAACGGTTGAGACCATGTGAGAGGGCTCGTGGTCTCGAGACCGTGAGAGGGCTCGCGGTCTCAAGACCGTGAGGGGGCTCACGGTCTCAAGATCGCGAGGGGCCTTGCGGTCCTGAGGTCAAAGTGGGCAAACGGTCAACATCTCTTTGCGGTCTTGATATCAACTTGGCCCTCACGGTCTTAACATTAGGTTGAGCTTCGCGGTCTTGAACCATTTGAAGAGGCTCGCGGTCTTGGAGTCTAAGGAGGCTCGCGGTCTTGAGGAGGCTCACGGTCTTGAAGTTAGAAGAGGGCTCGCGGTCTTGAAAAGTCAAATTGGCTAAACGGTCAACACTTTCAAACGATCTCAACTCAATTGAAGAATGATGGTTGAAGGTCAATCAATGTGATTCAAAGTTGACTTCTTTCAATCAATTGATGAAATAAATGGTTCAATGTTGCCCTAATCAAACCCTAATGATAACCTAGGATATTAAGGGGTTAATGGACTAAGGTTTGACCATGATGATAATCAATGGGGTGAATTACCAAAATACCCCCGAAGGGTAAATTAAGTAATACCTTGATCAAATCAAACCCTAATCACATGATGGTGATGTTTTGGGCTATGTTAGCCTATGATGACTCAATCCAACCTGATCTAGGGTGATGTTGACATCACCTAATAGTATGAGGAGAGATAAAGTACTTCTAGAGAGAGAAAGTACTTCTAGAGAGAGAAAATACCCTTTTTAAGTGGAAACCCAATTTAAGCATCTCCAATGCTTATGAGTAAGCATAATTTGGGTATGATCCACCTGTGTGAGATCATAGAAACCCTAATTATGATAAATGATGAACCTTTAACTAATCTGAGAGTATCAGTGATGATGTTACTCATACATAATGATGTTATGAGTGCAATTCACCATAATGTGAATAGTAAACCCTAATTCAAGGGTAATGGCATGCATTTGAGTATTAAACTCTAATTGACGAGAATTAGAGATGTAACTCTCATGACAAGGATGGGAAGTACATTCCTTATTTTTGTATTACCTTTATTAGTTGTATTAACCATGCAGGTTCTGATATGAAGGTAATTATATCCAGGTATGGATGTTGATGTATATTCATTAAAAACATGTTGTTAGCCTTATGAATAAGTAAGGTAATCTGATGCCTTGTCAGTGGCATCCTATACTGATAATGGGCTGTGAAAGCATTGAATACCATCAAGGTCATGCCTTAGAGATGACTTGTGATGAGGATAATGAGAAATGATGATTGATATGAGTTAGGCATGTTACATTTAGTATTCTTCTTTTATAGCTGCTATGCTACTGTTATTGTTTGGAGAATAATGTATGCTGTTAAAGAATACTGAATGTACCTAACTAATAAAGTATAATGTAGAGCCCTGATCATAGATCCATCATTGTCAGAGATTAAGTGATGGTGAAACAGGTTTTCCTCAGGGAACTCCTGGAGCACATACTTTTGAGTATGTGGGGTACATGGATGTGTAGAACCTTACATCTTAGTGTAGGAAAGTGATGTAGATGTGCAATCCATCCATCCTTCACTATAATTCCATACCGTATCAGTGGTAGGTAAACATGAAACCTCCTGATGACGAAGAATGCACGGATATCCATATCAGTGGTAGGTATATATGAAACCTCCTGATGACGAAGAGAGTACAGAACGCGACTGTGACTCTAGAATAGCGAAGGACCAGTTTACCCTGGTGAGCTATAGTAGTAGAGACATGAGATGTCCTACAAGTGATCCTCTTACTGACTGAGGAAGGTGAAGGTCATGAGAATCCGGCTCTCTTAATGACCTATGTATGATACTGATGTGACTTCTCAGCGATCAGTTGGAGTATGAGTGGTAAGCCTCATCTCCACAGGGCATAATGTTGTTTGTAAAACATAATCAACCATGTAGCATAACTTGTTAGAGATGACTCCAAGTTAGTTGATTGATGTTACATTGCAATAATGTTTATATTCTCCATATCTCCTAAATTGTAGAGATCTTGTTATACCTGCAACTGTTATAGAATACTTTGAAGGCTTTACTGCTTAAAATATTCTTTGATGTTATAATAAAGCTTCTGGCGAAGAGTTATAACTCTCGCTGGGACAATTATGTATAATTGTCTCACCCCGTAAGCTTCAACTTTTTAGGTGGACGTCGGAGACGAAGGAACCAGCCTACAGGTGATCAGTCTCAGCAGCAACATCAGGGGCAGCAGTAATCTCAGGTGGAGATTGTCCTGCCATATGGTGTAGTTAGAGTCAGTCCTATGTGTCCTCTGTACTCTCAGGTCTTGGAGTCTTTTGTATAGTGATCTTGAGATTTTGTATCTTGATGTATATAATTACTCAAGAAGTAATTATCCTGAAATGTAAACAGTTTATCTCACTTTATGAAAGAAGCTTTTATGAATTCAGGCTCTTGTCACGAAAAGTTTTAATTTCCCGTGATTTTTGTCTTTCACTGATTACCGATTCGCTTCCGCTAAGTTTTAATCGTGTTTATGTCATGGTTTGGAGATCAGAGCCCACAACTAGTGGTATTAGAGCTCCAGGTTCAGTTGAGTCTACAGAGGCATATGACTTAGGATGTCGAGTCTACCTTTAGTACTCCTTCCTCATCTAATAGAATCTTCTGCTCCTCAGGAGAAGAAGATACATAAGAATGTCAGAACATCATGATGAGCACGTGGCAGAGAGTAGTGCTAGTGCACCTCGAGGCGGTGCAAGAGTTCCGAGAATAGAACAATCTGCACCTGAGTCGCCAAGAGAGCCACCCCAGTTCGACCCAGCTGACATGAGTGATCCAGCTGTACAGACGATGTTCGGGCAGTTCATGACTGCCATGACACATATAACTGATAGGATGCCCATTCCTGCACCTAGGGCACCTGTCCAGCCTGAAGCACAAGGTATCGGTAAGACATTCGAACGACTTCGTCGTGTCAGAGCTACCGAGTACTTCGGAACTGCCGACCCTGCAGATGCTGACTTATGGTTGACAGAGTTGGAGAAGGCTTTCAGGATTCTTATGATTCCGGAAGCTGAGAAGGTTAGACATGCTGTCTATCTTCTCAAAGGCAGTGCTGGTCACTGGTGGAACATGGAAGAGCATAACAGACCTGGAGTAGAGTTCTCATGGGAAGAGTTTCGTCGGGAATTTATCAATAGATATTTTCCAAAGACCTTCCTAGATGATAAGATCTCTCAGTTTGAGAAACTAAGGCAGGGTATGATGAACATTAGTGAGTATGAAGCTAAGTTCATGGAGTTGTTGCGGTTCTGTCCGCACATGGCTGCTACGGATGAGGAAAGAATCAGAAGATTCAAAAAGGGTTTGAATTCTGATATGTCAACCCCTGTGTCTGCCTTAGAAAACAGAGAGATATTCTCTACCTTCGTTGAGTCAGTCCGAAGGATAGAGAGATCTGTGGTTGAGAAAAGACAAACCCATAAAAGATATCCACAGTTTTAGGGTTCTTCATCTAGGGATTCCAAGAAACCTAGATTCTCTGCACCTAACCCTCCACCACCCAGATCGAGTTTTCAAACTCAATGGACACCAAGCAGAGGTAGAGTACGGAGTCAACCGCTTCAAGGGATGCACAGTTATGCATCTGAGTCAGTCACTGGACCACCCAGACCACAACAACAGGAGAGGAGTTGCTACAACTGTGGTAAGGTGGGACACTTGATGAAGGATTGCCGTTCTAGGCCTGTCGGTGTGACACAACAAACCCTGAGACATAATCAACAGGGATCTCAGAATAGACAACATCAAGGAGCAGCTCAAGGACGTGGACAAGCATCTCAAGATGGATCATCAGCACCACTTCAACACCAGGCGACTGCGAGATTCTATGCTATGAACCCACCTGAGGCAGTGGTCAATCCACGGGTAGTGGCAGGTCAGATGAAATTTTTATATTCTGATATGTCTACATCCTGTGTTGTATCCGTTCTGATTGATCCGGGTGCTACGCACTCTTTCATCACTCGTGAAGTGATTCGTAACTGCAATGTGACTGTTAGGCATAGAGTAGATAGTTTGTTGTTAGAGACTCCGTTAAGTGGGTCTGCCATTTTGCAAGAGGTATGTTCTCCCTGCATCCTCTTCTTTTCTGACCATCACATTCAAGTGGATCTTATACCACTTAATATGCAGGGATTTGATATAATCCTCGGGATGGATACCTTAGAAAGCTATAGAGTTGTCTTGGATTGTGAGTCCAAGTTGGCTGTGTTTGCTGATGAAAGCAACACATGGATCTTTCAAGGTGAAAGAAAGATTCTGCCCACCTGTCTTGTGTCAGCTATGGTTGCTGATAAGCTGTTGAGGCAAGGATGTCATGCATTCTTAGCCCATGTGGTAGATGTTACCAAGGAAAGGACCAATCCTGTTGAAGTTCCCATAGTTAGGGAATTCGAGGATGTGTTTCCTGAAGAACTTCCTGGTATACCACCACCTCGGGAGATTGATTTTGAAATCAATCTGATCCCAGATACGAAACCCATAGCTCAAACTCCGTATAGGATGGCGCCTGCCGAGATGGCAGAACTCAAGAAATAGCTTCAAGAGTTACTTGAGAGAGGTTTTATCCGACCAAGTACTTCACCTTGGGGTGCTCCGGTCTTGTTTGTTAAAAAGAAAGATGGGTCAATGCGGTTGTGCATTGACTACAGACAACTCAATAAAGTAATAATAAAGAATAAGTATCCTCTGTCGAGGATTGATGATCTCTTTGACCAGTTGCGTGGTGCAACAGTCTTTTCAAAGATAGACTTGAGATCTGGATATCATCAACTCTGTATTAAGGATAGTGACATATCCAAGTCTGCCTTTAGGACAAGATATGGTCATTATGAGTTCACGGTTATGTCGTTTGGACTAACCAATGCACCAGCTGCATTTATGGAACTCATGAGTAGAGTTTTTCGACCTTTCCTTGATCAGTGTGTTGTCATCTTCATAGATGACATTCTGATTTATAGTAAGGATGCTCAGCAGCATGAGCAGCATCTTCGCCAAGCTTTGATCTTGCTAAGAAAACATAAGCTGTACGCTAAGTTTAGCAAGTGTGAGTTCTGGCTGCCGGAGGTATCTTTTCTTAGACATGTAATATCTGCCTCGGGAATTCGTGTTGACCCTACAAAGGTAGAATCTATTCTACAATGGGAAGAACCAAAGACACTGACGGAGATTCGAAGTTTCTTGGGGTTAGCTGGCTATTATCGAAGGTTCATTAAGAACTTTAGTTCTATAGCTTTACCTTTGACCAAGTTAACCCAGAAAGATGTTCCTTTTTCTTGGAGTGATAAGTGTCAACAATCTTTCCAGTTGCTGAAGGAGAGGTTGACAAGTGCACATGTGCTAGTGCTACTTGAACAAGGAAAAGGATATATAGTTTTCTGTGATGCTTCCAAGAACGGACTAGGATGTGTGTTGATGCAGGATAAACAAGTGATTTCTTTTGCTTCCCGACAGCTTAAGAAACACGAGGAGAATTATCCAACACACGATCTAGAGTTAGATGCTGTGGTTCATGCTTTGAAGATCTGGAGGCACTATCTCTACAGAGAAACATTCCAGATTTTCACAGACCACAAAAACCTTAAGTATATCTTCTCTCAGCATGAGCTCAACATGAGGCAACGTCGCTGGATGGAGTTAATCAAGGACTACGACTGTACAATTGATTACCATCCAGGCAAGGCCAATGTTGTTGCAGATGCCTTCAGTAGGAAATCAGCAACATCAACCATGAATAGAGCACAACTAAACTTTTTAGTATGCTCTAGGAGAGATATGCTTATCTCTATAAGGCAAGACAATGTACAGTTGAAGGTGTCATTGTTAGCCAGATTGTTGGCTGAGATGCATATTAAACCTACCCTAAGAGAGCAGATTAAAGAAGCACAGCTAGGTGATGCTGCAGTTCAGCAGATTAGATCTGAGTATGGAAATGAGAAGCAAGATGGTTTTCATGACTCGGAAGATCAAGTAGCTTGTTATAATGAAAGGATGATAGTGCCAGATGTGGAAAACTTGAGGAAGTTAGTCCTGGAAGAAGCCCATTCTTCCATGTATGCTATGCATCCAGGGAGCACCAAGATGTATCGGAATTTGAAAGATCTGTATTGGTGGCCTGGGATGAAAAAGGACGTTGCAGAGTTTGTTCTGAGGTGTCCTGTGTGTCAGCAAATTAAAGCCGAACACCAGAAGCCTGCAGGAACAATGCAACCTTTACCCATACCGCAGTGGAAGTGGGACCATGTGACCATGGACTTTGTTGTTGGCCTACCCAGGACAAGCAAAGGACATGATTCCATTTGGGTAATTTTTGATAGGTTGACTAAGACAACACATTTCTTACCTGTCAAAACAACCTATTCTGCTGAAAGGTTATCAGAGTTGTATGTTAAAGAGATAGTGCGTTTGCACGGAGTTCCTGTCACAATAGTTTCTGACAGAGGTCCTCAGTTTACAAGTCATTTTTGGGAACAGTTGCACAGAGCCTTAGGCACCAAGATAAGGTTTAGTACGACCTTTCATCCATAGACTGATGGACAGTCGGAAAGGACCATACAAACCTTAGAAGACCTGTTGCGAGCATGTGTTCTCCAGTTCACCGGAAGTTGGGATCTACACCTAAGCTTGATAGAGTTTGCCTATAACAATATCTATCATCATAGTATTGATATGGCACCTTATGAAGCCTTATATGGTAGACGTTGTAGATCACCCTTGTGTTGGTTTGAGACTGGTGAGCACCAGTTGTTAGGTCCTGACCTGGTGCAGCAAACCACAGAAAAGATTAAAGTAATACAACATAAGATTAAGACTGCTCATGATAGGCAGAAATCTTATGCTGACAAACTTCGTAGACCCTTAGAGTTCCAGGTTGGAGACAAAGTGTATCTCAAGGTCTCACCTTGGAAAGGGGTCCTTCGATTTGGAAGGAAAGGAAAGTTAGATCCTAGATATATGGGGCCTTATCCAATCATTGAACGGATTGGAAAGGTAGCATATAAATTAGAGCTTCCCCCAGAATTACAGAGGTTACATCCTGTGTTTCACAATTCTATGTTGAATAAATGTTACCCAGACACCGAGTCAGTTCTACAACCTATGGAGGTAGAATTGAATGATGACATATCCTATGAGGAGGGACCAGTGTCAATCCTTGATAAACGAATTAAAAAGTTAAAGAAGAAAGATATAAGTCTTGTGAAAGTCCTCTGGAACCATCGTGGTATTGAATAAGCCACTTGGGAGTTAGAGGATGAGATGAGAAGGAAGTATCCTGCCCTTTTCTCGTAGTATGTTTTATCGATTTCGGGGACGAAATCCTTGTAAGGGGTGGATAATTTGTAACATCCCTGACCTGGGTTATGAGTCAACCCTAGGTGTTTTGCCTAAATATGTAATTAAATCTTTGTGATTAACTCTGAGCATGTAATTAAGTTTCTCAGAAACGTATATTTCAGTATTTGCTCCTTTTTATTTAAAGTTGTAGCATTGTTTTGATATACAGGGACCTATGTGCAATTTACCCAGTTAAAAGGGTTAGCTTGCAATTTTCACATGTTGAGATGTTCCTCTGATGTTGAGACATCATGAGAATCTTTTTGGTAAAGATTGAGGGATTTCCCAAGCTAGGGCACCAAGGTGCAGATGCGGAAGCAATCCCGGTGCTTGAAACCTTAAATTGGGGTAAAATGCAATTTACCCAAATTAAGGGATGCAAATTGTAAAATATGTCATCTAAAGTATCTTTTTAGACTCTTGCCATCATTTAGAGAATAAATGATGAGGAAGTCACCTCAATTGAACTATCAGGTTATGAAATATACCTTGTGATTGAATAATCAGGGTATATGTGCAATAACTCTTTATGTATGTACTATATTATTAGATTGCTCTTCTTTGCTTTCTTTTTCTAGACCTTAAGATAAGGTTTGTCCTTGGAATAAAAAGGAAGGGACGAGCAAGTAAAGAAGGAAGGACTTAGTTGGAATTATGGACAACTTATGAACTAATGTTAAGAATCCTACACCTAGTTTATATACCCCCAACTTCTCTAAGCAAGGGAACTTGCCCTTCGTTCCCTTCACTGTTCCATTTCACCAAAGACGACCAAAGACTTCCTTGGAGCTAAGGAGGACGACCAAGGGAAACAAGGTAGGTTTGGGACCCCTCTTCTTGCCTAATTCCATGGTTAGAACTCGAATTCAAGGTCAGCTTCATGGCTAACTCTCGAAACCCTATCTTTCTAGCCATCTCCTTTCGTCTTTCCTTGGAGTTTTCACTTTGGCCAACCTGTGGGAACTCAAGGAAGCCATTAGAGCTTGGAGCTTGAAAGCTTGGAGCTCAAGGAGCAAGCTTTAGGCGGGTTTTATAACTCTAAACCCATGCTTCATTATGTACATCTTTATATGCGGTTTGATGATAGCTCTTAGTGTTTCCCTACTTTTCCCTGCTATTTTGCAAGCAAATCCATGGGATATTCATACTGTTCTTGAGCTAGGAGATGAAGGCGTGATTTCCAAGAAAAACCCACCGCTTTTCACTTCCTTAAACGGTCTCACCAGTTTGCTCTCTCGGTCTCAAGACCGCGAGGTGAGCAAATGGTCTCGAGACCGCGACAGAGAAAACGGTCTCCAAGACCATTTGGCCCCGTTGATCGAGCGTGGACCGTATAAGAAATCTGTTTCTAGTTATATAGGATAATTACCCTAAAAATTTGGGAGACTAACTCCAAGGGAATCGGGAGATATGACCTTTTTAAGTAACAACTTTATTTGAATTTATTTCCTGATTTTCAAACGGTCTGAAATTGCCTTTTTGGGCAAACGGTCTCAAGACCGTGTAAGGTCGTTGACCAGGCGTTGACCGTATGATATTACTGTTCAAAATAATGTTAATTAACAACTCACCAAGTTTGATGGTCTAATTCCAAACGGGCTAAGAGTTGAAGGGTGAATACTAGGGCTAACCCTAGATGAAATCATTACTGAAATTATGGTGACCTAATTAGGGTTTTTAGGGTTGATTGACCTAAACGGTCTCAAGACCGTTTAGGGGTCACCCAAACGGTCTCAAGACCACGAGGGCAATCAACCATGACCGTTTGGAGGTCTGGGGTCAAGAATAGTTGACCAATTGAAGGTATAATTACACCAAATTACTTTCCAATTAAATATTGATATGATCATCAACTCAATAGGTCAGACCTTGATGAATTTGCACTAGAATCCAAAATTGGATGGGCAAACGGTCTCAAGACCATTTGGAACTCATCCAAACGGTCTCAAGACCGAGAGGACAATCACCCAAGACCGTTTGAAGGTCTAGGGTTAAGTAATTTGACCAATTGAGGACCTAATTGCAAATAAGTTGTCAATTTAATCAAAATTCTGTTTGTGGATCAATCATGGTTCAACCCCTATCAAATCACCTTGGACTTTGATGAAATCTTGGGAAAACGATATCCAAACCATGTGGGGTCCACCCATATGATCTCAAGACCGTTTGGGCCAAGTTTGGGCCCAATTGGATCTAAATTGAAGGGTTCAACCTTGTGTTGATGCACATTGTTGAGTATTGATGGGTGAACATTGATAGACCCTAATTGAATCATTTTCAACCCTAATTGGTCAACAATTGAGGGTCAAATGAATAACCAATTGGTTAAGAATAACCTTAGTTGACCCAATCCATAGGTGGTCAACAGAGCTTTGACCTTTTGGGGGCTTCAACATCGGTTGACATCATCGATTGTATCTTTGTTTTGTTGATGGACCAAACGGTTGAGACCATGTGAGAGGGCTCGCGGTCTTAAGACCATGAGAGGGCTCGCGGTATCAGGACCGTGAGGGGGCTCACAGTATCAATACCATGAGGGGCCTCGCGGTCCTGAGGTCAAAGTGGGCAAACGGTGAACATCTCTTCGCGGTCTTGATATCAACTTGGCCCTCGCGGTCTTAACATTAGGTTGAGCTTCGCGGTCTTGAACCATTTGAAGAGGCTCGCGGTCTTGGAGTCTAAGGAGGCTCGCGGTCTTGAGGAGGCTCGCGGTCTTGAAGTTAGAAGAGGGCTCGTGGTCTTGAAAAGTCAAATTGGCTAAACGGTCAACACTTTCAAACGATATCAACTCAATTGAAGAATGATGGTTGAAGGTCAATCAATGTGATTCAAAGTTGACTTCTTTCAATCAATTGATGAAATAAATGGTTCAATGTTGCCCTAATCAAACCCTAATGATAACCTAGGATATTAAGGGGTTAATGGACTAAGGTTTGACCATGATGATAATCAATGGGGTGAATTACCAAAATACCCCTGAAGGGTAAATTAAGTAATACCTTGATCAAATCAAACCCTAATCACCTGATGGTGATGTTTTGGGCTATGTTAGCCTATGATGACTCAATCCAACCTGATCTAGGGTGATGTTGACATCACCTAATAGTATGAGGAGAGAGAAAGTACTTCTAGAGAGAGAAAGTACTTCTAGAGAGAGAAAATACCCTTTTTAAGTGGAAACCCAATTTAAGCATCTCCAATGCTTATGAGTAAGCATAATTTGGGTATGATCCACCTGTGTGAGATCATAGAAACCCTAATTATGATAAATGATGAACCTTTAACTAATCTGAGAGTATCAGTGATGATGTTACTCATACATAATGATGTTATGAGTGCAATTCACCTTAATGTGAATAGTAAACCCTATTTCAAGGGTAATGGCATGCATTTGAGTATTAAACTCTAATTGATGAGAATTTGAGATGTAACTCTCATGACAAGGATGGGAAGTACATTCCTTATTTTTGTATTACCTTTATCAGTTGTATTAACCATGCAGGTTCTGATATGAAGGTAATTATATCCAGGTATGGATGTTGATGTATATTCATTAAAAACATGTTGTTAGCCTTATGAATAAGTAAGGTAATCTGATGCCTTGTCAGTGGCATCCTATACTGATAATGGGTTGTGAGAGCCATGAATACCATCAAGGTCATGCCTTAGAGATGACTTGTGATGAGGATAATGAGAAATGATGATTGATATGAGTTAGGCCTGTTACATTTAGTATTCTTCTTTTATAGCTGCTATGCTACTGTTATTGTTT
Source organism: Alisma plantago-aquatica (assembly GCA_963693085.1). Lineage (NCBI taxonomy): Eukaryota > Viridiplantae > Streptophyta > Magnoliopsida > Alismatales > Alismataceae > Alisma > Alisma plantago-aquatica. Next base: position 351,838,952 of record OY856413.1, on the reverse strand, counting down.
GGAGAATAATGTATGCTGTTAAAGAATACTGAATGTACCTAACTAATCAAGTATAATGTAGAGCCCTGATCATAGATCCATCATTGTCAGAGATTAAGTGATGGTGAAATAGGTTTTCCTCAGGGAACTCCTGGAGCACATACTTTTGAGTATGTGGGGTACATGGATGTGTAGAACCTTACATCCTAGTGTAGGAAAGTGATGTAGATGTGCAATCCATCCAACCTTCACTATTATTCCATACCGTATCAGTGGTAGGTAAACATGAAACCTCCTGATGACGAATAAAGCACGGATATCCGTATCAGTGGTAGGTAAATATGAAACCTCCTGATGACGAAGAGAGTACAGAACGCCACTGTGACTCTAGAATAGCGAAGGACCAGTTTACCCTGGTGTGCTATAGTAGTAGAGACATGAGATGTCCTACAAGTGATCCTCTTACTGACTGAGGAAGGTGAAGGTCATGAGAATCCGTCTCTCTTAATGACCTATGTATGATACTGATGTGACTTCTCAGCGATCAGTTGGAGTATGAGTGGTAAGCCTCATCTCCACAGGGCATAATGTTGTTTGTAAAACATAATCAACCATGTAGCATAACTTGTTAGAGATGACTCCAAGTTAGTTGATTGATGTTACATTGCAATAATGTTTATATTCTCCATATCTCCTAAATTGTAGAGATCTTGTTATACCTGCAACTGTTATAGAATACTTTGAAGGCTTTACTGCTTAAAATATTCTTTGATGTTATAATAAAGCTTCTGGTGAAGAGTTATAACTCTCGCTGGGACAATTATGTATAATTGTCTCACCCCGTAAGGTTCAACTTTTTAGGTGGACGTCGGAGACGAAGGAACCAGCCTACAGGTGATCAGTCTCAGCAGCAACATCAGGGGCAGCAGTAATCTCAGGTGGAGATTGTCCTGCCATATGGTGTAGTTAGAGTCAGTTCTATGTGTCCTCTATACTCTCAGGTCTTGGAGTCTTTTGTATAGTGATCTTGAGATTTTGTATCTTGATGTATATAATTACTCAAGAAGTAATTATCCTGAGATGTAAACAGTTTATCTCACTTTATGAAAGAAGCTTTTATGGATTCAAGCTCTTGTCACGAAAAGTTTTAATTTCCCGTGATTTTTGTCTTTCGCTGATTACCGATTCGCTTCCGCTAAGTTTTAATTGTGTTTATGTCATGGTTTGGAGATCATAGCCCACAGTATTATTCTGTACTCAGACTCATTTAGTGCTTCATGAGCAGCAAGAATAGAAATGGTTGTTGTGCTAGTTTCCTGTTGAATTATTGTGAGCATCCCTGGATTAGTAATGATTGTTGCAAAATCGACATAAGGAGGAGGTGGGGAAGAAGGTGGTTGTTTTCTGCTTTTTTGGAATTTGGTTTTTTGGTGCTTCTTCATATTTCTTTATTTGTTTCCTCCAGGGGGTCTTTTTAGGGAAGGGGATTAGTGGATACATCCTCCTTGGTATGTCTTCCATATGCAAATCATAGAAAAATTGTCTATCGTATATAATTTTCATGACGTATTTGCCTCTCAAAGAGTGGAAGCCCTTGTTTATAACTTGTTCTAGAGGGTCGCCCCAGTTGATGGCTTCTATCATTCTTAACATGATAAGTGCATTGTCTCCTAAGTTATGTTTTTCATGTGGCATGCTACAGTCAATGGTAATCTCCGACAAGTTCGGGAGGTACCACCCATTGACTCCTTGTATTAATTTCTTCAGGCGAGTTGGTACTTCTTGGATGGTCCTGTGTTTTGTTTTTTCAAAGACCATTTTCCCTCATGGTAGACCATTTGCACTGAATTTGTATGTGATAACTCTTCTTGTTGAAAGATCATCCATTATTTGGAGCCAGTGGTTGAAAACTTTGAAGGATAGAGTTATGAACTTCAAGCACTTTGTTTTTATTTAGGGTGTCTTGTTGTTCCTTGATAGAAGTTGTGTTTCTTCTTTCCTTGGAGAGGTGGGCTGCTAGGTTAGAGGTTTCACTGAACACTGGCACATCTTTATCTCTAAACATGAAGTCTTCTATGATGGTCCCACATAAGACCTTGAAGAAAGTTCTGCTCGCATTTGCCTTTTTGCCAAAAAGCATAATACTAGTCATCCCTTGTTAGATGGAACTACATGTTGCTGTAGATGATGTCATGTCCTGACTTCTCATCATCTAAGATGTATCAAGGACATGAATGTTGTGCACCAACAGGCTAATAGACAAGGACAAGTCGAGGTCAAACATCTTGTATGGCAGAGGGGGTGGTATAGTTGGACCCGAGTTGTGTCCATGTTTAGCAATTTTAGGTGGGTCAGGGAATATTGGGTTTGCTTGTTTTGGGGGTGAATTAGTGAACATACTTTCTAGATTCCCTCCATCTTATTCGGATGTCATTTGTTCCATTTCTACCTTGAATGACATTGGGAGTCCTCCGCTCATGATGGGTTAATCCATAAGAAACTATTTTGTTAATTTTTCATAATCACATGGTGGAGGTGGAGCCTTATAGTCAAAGAGGGGGGGTTAGGCTTGCCCATTATATCTTCAGTTGTGTTTTTTACCTCCCCATTTTCTTTAATTTCATTCTCTACCCATTTTTTACCTCCCCATTTGCTTTAATGTCATTCTCTCCCACTACTTGTTCATTTTCTATGGGAGTTGTCAATCCTGATGGCTATAGGGTACCTTGATTTTTTGGTGCTTCGTGTCCTTTTTTCATTGTTGTTATTTTTGAGTGCCCTAGCGAGGATGGGGAATTATCTAAATTATCGTCCCCAATGGGAACTCCCTTGTTGTAGGTAGTCTCCTTTGACTCCTCTTCCTCTAGTGAAAGAGTGCATCAAGAAGTAGCAACTTTGTTAAGCAACGTTCCCTACCTTGGTCATACAACTACCATCAACATGTTAGCTTTAAGATGCACATAGACACTCATTGTTATCTAGGAGGAGTCTTCATAATTAGCAGTGTGTGGTCTCCTTGGCAATACCTCTTCACTAGTCGGTGGTGCTTCCTTCCTTTTTTCTACCTCAACTTACAATGTGATATTTTCTTTGAGTAGTTCATCTCTATCTTGTTGAATAAGGGTGAGCTCCTCTTTCACTCCCGCCAAATCCTCTATTACCTACAATTGATTGGTAGCCAATTGCTGCATTTGCTTTCGAAGATTGAGGACATGTTTATCTCTACTGTTATTTGTTGTACCTCCATTGTTAGTACAAACACATAGAAAGATATATTAAAAATATTTAGGGTGGAGGTTGAGAGGATCTCACAAAAATCATCAATCTCTTACCCTATCTCCATGAACATGGCCACTAAGGGTCCTTGTCGTTGTTGTTGAAGTTGTTACTAGGTAGAGCTAGTTGCATGCTTGGCTTCCATTGTCTATGCAAACTTCTGATGGCTTGTGTTGCATGCTAGTTGTAGTCTCATAGTGTCTTGGAATGATGGCTTAGGCTTTTCATTGCAAGGGTGCATGGGGCCTTGACTGCATCAGTCCCTTCTGTTGGAGGTGTAGCATTCACCTCAATTACAAAGTTTTCTTCATTTATAGACATCTCTGTCTCCTCTGATATTATCTCTGGTATAATAGTTAGATGTTCAGAATGTTTATCCCCTTCTCATTCAAGAATTGTGGCCACAGGTGTGGTCGTCAGGGTTTCAAGTTTCTAATTTTCCAGATTTATTGCTTGTAGTGTGAGTGTTTCTTTTAGTTTGTTTGTGTTTCTATCCTTTTGGGGACTCACACTACCATTTTCTACCTCATGTGAGGCTTCTCTGTTGAACTCCTTGGTCACCTTTTTCTTGGATCAACTAGCCTATTCATGCTTGTAGAATTTGAAGATATTATTTGCATCATTTTTCCTCCATGAATGTGAGTTTATTGTTGTCGTAGTTGCTACATTCAGGGAGAGCTAGACACATTTTTGTTCTATAGAACTTGTAGTAGAATTTCTCCTTCTGCTTTGTTAGTATACTAGTGGCAGTGAGATACGTTATGCCAATTACCATATCTCCCCTTGATTTGAGGAAGAATTGGAGCTTGTTGGGATAGTCAAGTCAATCGGAAATGTAGGTTATCAACCCTCCAATACTGAAATCACGAGATCCTTCAGGTCCTACCGTTGTTGCCAATCTTTCGATCCAATTTTTTTCTATATTCATCAGTCTTTCCATTATACTCCACAGTATATGGAGGTCCACTCTTATCACATTACTCATGTTTGTTCTGAAGAATAGAGTAATAGCAACTATCTTCTGCACTATGCACATAAATCATGAATGCATCACGGAAACTTTAGACTGCTCATAATTGTATCTTCTTTTTCAAGATAGCTTTTCCCAGAAATTTTCTATCAAGATTCCTCATGCAATCCTATCTCCTTGTACTTTACTGGCTTGCTCATCTTCTTCGTTAGAGTTTGTGAAAATCAAATCAAGCCACTTTTCCGTTAGTTCATAATTGTCTTCTATAATTCAAACATGTAATTTGAAATCTCCATCGCACTTGTGGGTTTCTTTTTCAATTATGGGGACCTTTTTAATGATGACGTGAACTCTAGTGTAAGGTCATCATAGTATAATTTATGGTTAAAACAGACCTTGTATATCCCAATATTCTCCAGACTTTTTTTTTACTCTGTCATAAATGTCCATCTTCTTAAGTGTGTCCACGTTGCTGAACCTTGTTGCTTTATAGTTCCATTCTAACATCATCTTTGCCTAGAGTATCATGTGTTCTTCATCTCTGGGTATGAAGTCATTATCAAGTTCTTCCCTGCATACCACTTTTGATGGTTTTGCAACATCAAATGCAATTTCTATGTTCAGTGGTCCCAGTGACTAGAGGCAAGATCCCTTGCGGATGTCCTTAGAATTTTTCTAAGGTTTCTTCTAATGTGGGCTATGTGTCTTCCTTCTCTTTTGTTGTTGTAGTTCCTCAGAAGGGGCATATTCAGAGACTTCTATCCCTGATTGATCATTTAGATTATCAGACTCCTCTAGAATTGGCTCATCTAGAATCCTTTCTTTGACTGCTTCTAAATGTTCCCTTATGCTTTCTGGAGTGAGTTCTCCATGAATCTTTTGGTAAGCCTCCCACTCATCTTTCAACTTTTCTACTTTCTCTAGTTCCTCTATAGTCATTGAGGCTTTGATTAGTCTGGTCTTCTCAAATTCAATCATCCCTACATTTGAATTAATATTTCCTTCCATTGTGATTAGTAAACATCCTGGTATCTCTTGCAAGGTTAGAATCGTAGGTAAGTGTAATCCTAATTGAGTAAATCAGTCGATCGATGGGTTATAAAAGAGGATGTCGATTTCTAGGAAACTGATGGTTGGGAGAAACCAATGGTTAGGTGGATGCAGTGAAAACCTATGGATCATAGGAACCGATAGTTGATCATAGGAGAAGGTCAATTTCAACAGATAGTGGGATATGACCAATGGTGAGCCTCAACTGAAGGTTGTGGTGAGGACCCTGATACATGATGGTTCAAGTCTGCCAATAGTGGTGGAATGCTACTGGAAACTATTGGTTGCGGATGCCCAATGGTTTCGGTGACAAGCAGGGTTACAGTTGATTATTGGCTGAGACTGATGGTGAAGTGGCAATTGTTAAGATGGTCGAGGAGAAAGGTCTAAACCGATAGAAATGGATGGTTTGGGTTACTAATGGTTGTGAAAGATGGCATGTTGGTGAAGACAAAGTGGTAGTTATAGTTTGAAGGAACGACATGAGGTCTAAGGTGGAATGTGTTTCGAATCACTATTGAAAAGTTCTCTAGAAAAAGAAAGAGGGGATTGTTATTATTACATTGTTGCTACAGTTGAACCACCTTTTTCCATCGTCATTGGTTCCTTTCTCCCCCGTAGACTCTAAAGATGGTAGGGAACTAGTTCCTTGGTGTGGTGGCGTAGTTTGGGACGACTGTCTTTGAAGCTGAAGGTCAAATGTAACACACGTTATCACAAAGACAATGAGATTACACAAAACCAAGAAGAAATAACCATTAGCAGTGGATTACTGAAAATTACTAAAAATATAAACCATTTTTCAAAGAGATCAAATGCTAGGAAACTCTTTACAGAAAGGTCCAAAGCCAGTCATGTATGTATTCAACATGATTCACTTCTTTACATATGCCATTCCATCACATTCCCGTGATATAAGATATCAGTTGCTTTACCAAATCATATACAAAAGCAACATTATACACTGAGGCATTCTAGCCAAAATCTCAAATCGATTATAAAACTGTTACACACTATTCTCCAAAGGACCTGAGATTACAGGGATGACACATAGGACTTCTATCTATAATAAGACACGACGGATATCATATCATCTTAAATATCAGATTTCCTTCTTAATGTTGTCTTGTTCAGCTTACATGATCTCTGCTACCACCTGCACGTCCACCAAAAAAGCCATGGAACCCATGGGGAGAGACAACAGTCCCAGTAAGAGATATAACTCTCCAACAACACTAATGTTATCACATATATATTGTTATTTGAATAGAGAGTAAAGCTGCATAATATTAAACAGATATGTCCTTCAAGTAATTACTTTAGAAGGAATATGAAGAACATGTATAACTATCATAAATTAAACAATATAAAATCAAAGCAAGGCTTCATCAAATATGTTTGTATTTGAATCCTTAAGCAAATATGATATGCAGATGATTACATCTTTCAATCAATCATATGCCCTACGGAGATGGAAATATACCTTCCACCTTCAATTGACCACTGCAAGAGTTGGAATCCACGACCTCATCTTCTCTCAGTCAGTATGAGAATGGCAGAGACATATATGAGTCATTATGCATTATAGCTAGCCTGGCTTATAGAGGCTCTTCTCTATAGAGACACAAGGTGTAGCTTATTCTCTGTTCAGGGTATGACCTTCAATCGATCCTTCTTATATATGTATGGAGTCATGGCCCCAACCATACTCTTCTTTTGTATTAGAGCAACATCCTACAACCACACTCTTTTAGGAAATGGCTCAAAGCCAATCCTAGGGCTTGAAGGAAGCAAGGAAATTCTCGTCTTTCACCCTCGCATATTCAACAATATGCGCTTTGAGTTTCTCGTAAGAATTGCTCATTTCACCATTCAGTAAGTTCTAACACTGAATGGATCTATGGCTAGGGCAACTACATGATTATATTCCACTAGATTACTTAGATCAATTAAAGTGTCTTTTGGCATCAATGAAGTTATAATGTACAAGCCATACACAAATTCTTCAAAGAAAAGGGTATAATATATCAATAGAGAATATAATTGTTTACACTATAAACTGATTCCAATCATCTCATAACATTGTATTACTACCATTCATAAGGTTATCACCATCAGCACACTACCATGGGATATCAATCCCTCATTTCTGTACTAGAGGATATCACCTCAGCTAAGCACTAAGCCTCTATCAGGTCATAAGACCCATCACATCATCCTTGTGATTTATTGTTATCTCAATATGCTTTATCGAGCATATAGGCATTACCCATGCCAAGCATCACTTGTGCCACATCATATGTACACCATAGCAATCATTAGCTATGACATCCATCTCACTTGCAAGGTTATATTTATAAAATAGAGGGAGAGTATGTCCCAATACATTAATTACTTTTTAGGTAAACAATGTCATGCACCAGATGTCTTCTTAAAGAAGATTAAGTTTCATTCTTAACCACATAGGGTTCCCAAGCATCATTTATCTTTCCATCCTTCTAATTGCACTTCCTCTTAAAAATTGTAATGTATAAGCCAAGCATTATTCATAATAACCAAGTCTACATATTCACATATTCATATTTCTCATATTCCTTAATCAAGGTTCATATACATCACTTAACATTAATTAATCATCTTCATAGCACTCACAATCTATAATATTCCATTGATTTGTAAGATTATCATTACATGAATAACCAAAAGAGAAAATAGTCTCAAGATTTTAATCATGCATAATCAACAAGAGTAGCCTTCCCTGAGATTAGGGTCAGTTCTCTTTACACATAACATATTTAGGGTTTTTTCCTCAGAATTATTATTACCAAACCCTATATACACTATTTCCCATTTTCTTGGAATCAACCTAGGATTGAACAATTATTACTAGATATCACTATTGCATAGAGTATATGTGTATTACCTTATTAGATTATGTATGAGCTACAATCATTCATTATGTAAACATATTGGTCATATATTTACATAATGTCTCATCATTATTTTCACATACTATGGAGTTTCCAAACCCCTTGGCTCAATATCACACATTGTCACCTCTCACTAGGCAACAACCATCTCTAGGTTATCAGGCCAATATACTTGACTATCACATTCACCTGGGATCTCAATCCCTTAAACATATTATTGAGGATCTCATCTCTTTAGTATTAAATCTTTGTCATCACATGCTATGGGATATCAACCCCTCAGTTTATTATTAAACTATGTCACCTCTTACCAGGAAATAATAAGATCTAGGTCATTAGACCTGTATAACATCATACTTGTTGTACAAGTATTTCACATGGCTCACAAGGCTCATGTAAACTGTAATATATCATGCCACAATAGCTCGTACATAGATATGCTCATTGTCACATAATATCTACATGGTTAAGATGTCATGATAAAAGCAATTAAATATCATCACCATGCCATATAGAGAATCATTCACTTTACAACCCTATCGTAGTTAGGGTCAGGGTTTTCCCTTATAACTAATTAGGGTTTTCATGTTCATCTCTAGCAACCAAACCCTAATTCGTAACTCCTTATGTCTAGGAACTTATCTTATTATCTTTTTCATTCCATTATATCACAGATAATCATGCGATCAAGTTGCAAATATGATAAAATGAAAGGTATACCATATTGCCTAAAAAACTTTAACAGTTGGAAAACTGTGTTACCCTGTCATTTTTATCACAAGATATTAATCCCTTAAACTCCTCATTGAGTACCACATCAGCTTTTAGACAAATGTCTTAGTCAGGTCACCAGACCTCTTTACATTATTCATATGATACATGTTTTCCATATGTCTTATAAAGCATAATCAGGATATATTAGATTATAATGCCTATAGCACTTATTTGGTTATGATCATCATCTTTGTATGATTTAAGATTTCACTATGTTATTGTAACCATTTATTACTATCATTATGTTACTTCAAGTTGTACTTCCTCTTGTGATTAAAGATAGGATTTCTCTTCTTCAATTGATAAGGGTTTATAGGGTTATATTCAATAACCGAACCCTAAACCATACCTCCTCATATCTAGGAGTTTATTCAGTTGCCATAAGTATTCACTCTTACTAAATTACTTTAATCAATTATCATTATTGGCCATTAACATGAGGGATTCAAGTTCCTCTCTTATCCTTATTAGGATACTAGTTCAACTTGACTTGTTATATTAACTTGATCCTCATTAGAATGTATTGTCCTACACTTATCACGTGCATCCATCTCATTATGTCATCATGTATTGATTTGATTACTTACCCCATGTGTCGGCCTACTTCTTTAAAAGTATATTAGTCTCCACACTATCCCTTATGTTGGCCTACTTTCTTCAAAGTGTATCAGCCTCCAACTATTCCTTGTGTTGGCCTATTTTCTTCAAAGTGTATCAACCTCCACCCTATCCCTTGTGTTGGCCTAGACATATTCACTTGTGTGGGCCATGACGCCATTACTTGTATCGGAAAAAGCACATTAAATGGTATTGGTTTAGAGGTAGTTAGGGTGTATCGATTGTTAGGTGTTTGAGGTACATCGGCCATTGTATATTCTTAGGGTATCAGCCACCCTATCACTTTGTGTATTGGCCACATCAACCCATTGTGTATCGGGCACACCATCAACTAGGATATCAGACACTCAACCAACTAATGTATCGGCCACACCATAAAATAGGGTATCAACCACTCTAGGGTTTGGATTAGATGATATCAGGTTAGGCATCATCATATCCTTCATACCTTCACTTTATCAAGGCATTGACCTTATCTATCTTTTGGTGTATCAATTTCACCTTCTTTGGTGCATCACCTTTATCATATTTTATTGTGATGTCTTCTTCTTACTTTTGTATCAGTATATTAACTTCACCTCACTTGTGTGTGACACCTTCACCTTAGTTAGGTGTATCGGCCACATCATACTTTGGTATATCGGCCACACCACACATTGGTGTATCGACCACACCACTCATTAGTGTATCGGTCACACAACACATTGGTGTATTGGCCACACCACTCATTAGTGTATCAGCAATACTGCACATTAGTGTATCGGCCACACCACCATCTAATGTGTTGACCTCACTATCACCTTGTGTTGCTCATAGCACACCAAAGTGATATCGGTCTTGAGGTGCTAAAAGGGATAACGATCTTGAGGTTCTTAAAGGGATAATGATTTTGAGGTGCTTGGAGGGATATCAGTTTTGATCATCTTAAAGCTTCAAACCATAGTCCCTTAAAATTGTAATTCATGGTCAACAACCCCATGTTACCACTAGATCTCATAGATTCATCATTTAATCATGGGAAATCAAAATTGAGAAGGAATCACCAAGTATTTTACAATTAAAAGTGAATAACAATATAATTGAAGTAGAGTTATATAACCCACCTTAGTATCACCATTAGAACTTCAAGATCTAAAGATTCACGTTCCCAAGGTTGAATATGACTTATCAAAAGTCCAAGATTTGGCCATAACTTCACCTCTATCAAGAAGAAGGTATCATAGTAAGGAATTGGTGAAGGAGAGAAAGAAAGAATCATGGTTTGAGAAGCATAGCCCATTCAAGGTAGAAGATCACCATTGCTTTACCTTGGGCGAGTTGTTTATCCTTCCTCTTCTTCCTAGAGCTCCTAGGGTCATTTTCCAAGCAAGAGATGGTATGAGGGTTCTAAAATGTTTGCAAGGAGGTGAAAGGACAGGCTTTTATAGTTGAGGATCATGAGAGAGACTATATGAGAGGTGCATCACCATATGTAACTAGGTGACACGTGTCCATGTATAGTGGCATAATGCAAACATGATTATCTTGACATGAAAAACTTTTGTGGATAATTCAAGGATGAGATATCGGCCATTAGGTATCTTGCTTGACAAGATATCAATATGCAAACTGATACATCTTTTGTAAGGAACAACAAAAAAGATATGCTTCACCTACTTGAGGTGCTTAACCCGATACAGATACTTCTAAGAAGTTATCAAACTGATAGGAGACCTCCCCTATGTCTGGGGTACTCCCATATACCCTCATAAATCCACACAACCTCATCTGGGGTTCAAGATACTCAATATTCTTGAGTTCTTTCACTACCAAGAGTGCTATCACTTAACCAAGACTCAAAAAAGGCATCCCCTCCTTTCTATCTCCTATAGATGATACTAAGAGAGAGTAGGAACATTCTAGTGCATATCAACTCCACATTTTGGGTAAATTGCAAGCTATACCAAAACTAGCACATAAAGCACAAGAATCAACCATACAAGCTCAACTTGGAACTTAGGCTTTCAACAAGGCGCCCATTAGAATCATACTCTTTCTTGTGATTCTAAAGTACTAAGGGCACACCCATAATGTGACATATTGCAAGATAACCCTTCATCTTTGGTAAATTTCACTTTGATCCAAAACAATCAAACATTTCTCAATCATCATTCAAACATGAACAAACTTAAAACTTGAGCTCTCCTTTAGTCTTAATTACTTTTTATAAGATTAAGACAATGTTCTTGTTATCTTAATTAGGCAAAACTTCTAGGGTTATCCCAAAACCCAGGTCAGGGGTGTTACATCATACATCGAGGTTGATCGATGGTGGGAGCTTGAAGATGGTACAGATCGATGGTAGTTCCTTTGTGTTTTTGTTCTCCTTCAATTTGTGCATCTAGGATTTCCAGAAGAGTTCTCTCGATTCTTAGCCTTGGTCTTTTATAGGAAGTAGAGTGACGCTTGGGCTACCTTGGTTTCTGGGTTTAGTGGTGTCAATCGATGGTTGTTGATATCTCTTTGCAACCTATGGTTCAACATATCTGATGTCTTTTCTAGCTATCAATGGTTGAGCAGGACCGACGGCGAATTCGGTGATTGTCCAAATGTTCAACAGAATTAATGGTTAGATCCCCTAATGGCCATACTTGACCTTAAGAATTGACAATTGATGGCTTGTGTGTTTTCTAAACATCTGATGGTTTGTCAGAACTGATGGTTCAGCATAACTGATGGTCATTAGCACTCGATGTCTTGACAGAGATGGTCAACAATCGATGGTTCTATAGATTGATGGTTCTTTTGTGCAGTCATTTGATGGTTAATTAACTGATGGCGAGGCATATTCAATGGTTGTGTAGTGCCTACACAAGTTAGTTGAAAGCTGATTTTAGTCTACGCATAAGAAATTTCAACACAAAGTTGAAATTACCAAAAGCTAAGATTAACAAATTATGAGATTATAGATTTGAGTAGACTACTATCAAGGCTAGAAATTAGAAGAATTCTAAATACAAAAAGGAAATTGAAACAAAATTTAGAAATCCTTGAGTTGCCTTCCAATAAGTGCTAATTTTTAGTCTTTATCTTGACTCTCATTGTGTGAAGTGATCGCGTACTAATGTTTGCTTGTCTCCTCCGGGTTCTTTTAGTGGTGCAGGTTGAGTCTCTTCTAACTGTAGTTCCAACGACCTCACAAAAGCTTTAGCTTCGTAATACCTCTTTACTCTGTGTCCATTCACTCTAAATGTACCTGTCTTTTTACTGGTGATTTCAATAATTCTAGATGGGTATATCTTTACAAAAATAAATGGGCCAGGCTATCTTATTTTGAGCTTTCTCGGGAACAATCTGACTCTTGAGTTGAAAAAGAGAACCTTGTTTTCTTATTATACATCTTTTCTTTTTAGGTGGGCATCATGCCACACCTTAGTTCTATTCTTGTATATTCTCGCATTCACATATGCGTGTAGCCGAAGCTCCTCTAGTTCCTATAATTGCAAGAATCTTTTCTTCCCTTCTAATTCAAGGTCCATATTCAAGAACTTAATGGCAAAAAAGGCCTTGTATTCTAGCTCAATAGGTAGATGGAATGACTTTCTTTAAATAAGCATGTAGCAAGTAGTCCCTATAGGAATCTTAAATGTGGTTCGGTAAGCCCATAGAGCATCATCAAGTTTCATAGACCAACCTTTCCTAGTATGGTTCATTGTCTTCTCCAAGATTTGCTTGATTTGTTTATTCAATACTTCCACTTTTCCTGGCATTTGTGGGTGGTATGGTGTATCCACCTTGTTCTTGACTCCATATTTATTCATTAGATCTTCAAACTGTCTCTCCCCAATGTGGGATCCCCCATCACTTATGACAGTGTGTGGGACTCTGCATTTCAAAAAAATAGTTTTCTCAAACAAGTTAATTACTACCTTTGAGTCCTAGGTCTGGTAGCAACAACATCTACCCATTTTTAGTCATAGTTTATGGTAACAAAATTATACTAATTTATTCATGAAGATGGGAATGGTACCATTTAGTCTATCTCCCATACATAAAAAATTTCTAACTCTATCCAATCAGACATTGGCATTTCATTCATCTTCAAAATGTTTCTTGTTCTTCGGCACTCATCGCATGCCATAAAATATGCTTGAGAATCCTTAAAGAGGGTGAGGTAATAAAATCTTGAGTACATAACCTTCACTGCAATCCCTTCTCCTCCCAGGTGTCCCCCATAAGGCGAAGAATGGCATTCTCAAAGGATATGAGGAACTTCCTCCTCTAGTATGCATCTCCAATATAGATTGTCAACACATCTTCTTAACAGGAGTGGGTCATCCCAATAATGTTTTTCAGATCAAAAAATAGTTTGTTATTCTGATTGTACGTTATGTTGGGTGACATATGTTGGCATGCTAAGTAATTATAGATATCTATAAACTAGGGAAGGTTACATTTGATGGACCTTGCCATCATTAGATCCTTGTCTGTATAGTTGTCATTAACTGGTAGTGGGTTCTTTTCCTTGATAAATAATCGAATACTACATTCCATGTCCCCTTCTTGTCAAAAATGTCATGGTCTAATTCTTGTAGCAATGGTGCCAAACATTAACAACATGGACTTGGTATCCTTATTTTGCATTAAATACTTAATTGCACTGTGGTATGTGTACACCTTAACTTTTAACCCTATCAAATAGGATTTGAACTTGTCGAAAGTGAATATTGTCACCATCATTTCCTTCTCAGTAATCGTATAGTTGAGTTGAATATCATCTAGGGTCTTTTCTAGCATAGTATATCATGTGGTGTTTCTTATCTTTCCTTCATCGTAGAACAACTCCAATGGCACAATCACTAGTGTCACACATTATCTCAAAAGATATTCCCCTTTCCAGAGCTTGTAGGATAAGTGTCATAGTGAATGCATTTCTCAGAATTTCAAAATCTTCATAGAAAGTGTTTGTGAATTTAGAAACAACATCTCTTACTAATATGCTATATAGTGGCTTTTATATCTTGGAAAAGTCCTCTATAAACCTCCTATAATATCCCACATGGCCTAGAAAACTACATACTCCTTTCATAGATTTTTGAGGTGGGGTCTTGGATATAGCTTCTACCTTTCTCACATCTACTTCCATCCCTTTCTTAGAGACTTTATGCCTAAGAAATATCCCTTCCTGGACCATAAAATAGCATTTCTTCCTATTTAGGACTAGTTGATTTTCTTCACAACTCACTAACACTCTAAATAAGTTCTTCAAACAATCATCAAAATTGTATCCATAAGAGAAGTCAACAATGTTACCTCCATAATATCTTCTAAGAAATCAGAAAAGACTGAGATCATGCACCTTTGAAGTTGTGGGTGCATTGCATAGTTGAAAGGGCATCCTCCTAAAAGCATGCATGCAATAAATGCACATGAATGTTGTTTTCTCTTGGTCATATAGATGAATCATGACCTGATAGAATCCTGAGTATCCACTATAGGAAATAGAAGTATGCACAATGAACTAATCTTTATAAGACTTGTAGATTAATTATTTCTTTCTTCACCACTTCCTTTAGCATTTGGTTTAGCTTCCTTTGTGGTTGGGCCAGAGGCTTGGATGTTTCCTCCAAATTTATATGGTGCATGCATATAGATGGGCTCTAGCCTTTAATTTCATCTACTGAGCACACTATCACCTTTATGTGTCTTTTAGTATCTTTTAACAACTTATCCTCTTGGTTTTTTGTCAGTGTAAAATTTATGATCACATGATTCTTATGTTCTACATCCAAGAATTCATACTTTAGACCTTTGGGCAATTATTTCAGCTCCAACTTAGGCCTTGGTGCTTCTTTTTCCTCTTGTATATATTCAAGAGATACAAATTTCACTATTTCAATTGTTTCTTGTTCATCTTCATTGCATTCCTCTTCTGGTTGATTAAGGTAATCAAGAATCTCAACCACTTCTTGGTCATTCATAATAGGATCTGGATTGTTCAAGTCTCTAACTAAAGGATCTACAACTGCTCACTCTTCTTGTACTTCTTCACAATACTGGGTATAGCTATCCATGAAGTGGATCAACTCAAATAGAGAGGGTCCCCTCATTGTGTCTTGGATGCAAAAATCAATGTGATCATTTTCATCATGAAGGGTGATTATTCCTTCCACAACATTGATTATGCCCTTCCAGTGGATAGAAAAGGCCTTCCCAAGATCATGGGACATGTTGGATCCTCAAATGTGTCTATCACAGCAATGTTGCAAGGAATGAAGAATTGCCTAACATGAATATGAACATCATCCACATGTTTTTTATAAGTATGATCTTCCAGATGAATTCTTATTCCAGTTTTCACCATTTCAGTGAGTCCAAGCCTTTGAGATAAGGTGAGAGGGATCAAACTGATACTTGCTCCTAGATCTGTGAGCCCTTTTCTTTCTACACTATCTCCAATGTTGAATGGAATAGTAAATGCACCAGGGTCCTTCTTCTTTGTCGACATTTTTTCTTGCACGAAGGCACTGGACATCTTAGCCAATTGCAATGTCTTGATGTGATATCCTCTTCTTCTTTTTGAGATGAGGTCCTTAAAGAATTTGGCATACATGGGAATTTCTTCAATAGCATTAAGGAACGGGACATCTAGGTGTAGCTTCTTCACTGCTTCCATAAACCTCTCGTATCTTTTCTGTAGGTGTTCCTTGATTATCTTGTATAGAAAAGGGATCCTTGGTGAATGTGGGTCTCTTCTAGAAAATGCTTCTTCGATAGGATATGTATTCTTTGTGCTTGTAGTTTCCTTTCCCTTTCCTTTATCTCTAGATCTATCATTCTTAGTAGTTTCTCCTTCACTTGGCACCTCTCCCATTATGATGGGTACATGTTGTGGTTGGGTATCTCTGTTATCTCCTTCGTCATCTTTCTCTTTTTGCTTTTCCAAAACCTTTCTAGAATGAAGAATATCCATCTTCACGGTCTTTGTATTAGAGGTAATTTTTCCCTGGGGATCTTAATCATTTGAGATAGTTGAGCTAGTTGTTGGTCGATTTTCCTCTAATGTGTCTCCATGTCAACAATATGGGTCTACATGGTGTAAAAACACCTTAATTGGTGATTGCACTTTAAGTTTACTTCTTGTTTACTGAGGCTTTCATCTTTGTGAAATTAAAAAATTGAGACATCATATCGAGTTGATTGCCACCCTTAGCCTGGACTTATTCTAGACTTTGACTTTTCCTATTTGAGCTTTTTTTATGACATTGACCTTGCCCTTAGCCTTGATAACTATTTCCATTCTGTTGATAATTTTTTTTGTGAGTGAATGTGGTTTGTCCTTGCCATCTCCCAAATCATGGATTTGGTTTAGATGAGCCACCTAGTTGATGAAAGTTCTCTCCAACATCCTTATTTTCATAATTGAAGCTAAGGTGATCTGGCCTCTTAAAGTTAACATAGGAAACATTCTTTGTCTCTTCTTCTTCTCTTTCTCCATCATCCTCCAGTTGAGTGTAGATAAAGTTATCGACGCCATGTCCTCTTTCACTACTGGTAACACATTTCATGACCTTTCAATTTTGGTTTTTCCTTTTACACCTATTTCCTTTAGTTATTTGACGTCTAGAGCAATATTTTAGATTTGGGAAGTTATATTTTCCAGGGCATTTGACTCAATAGTTGGACCTTCATATTTTTCCCTCTTTGATGAACCCCTGTCACTTCTCTCATAATCCATGCCTTCTTACGGTGCAGCCATGTATCGATGATCATCATAGTTTTCTTCAATTTCTTGCCAAGGAAATCACTTCCAGTGGCGGCATTCAGTGAAGTCCTTTCTATAGACGTTAACCCATTGTAGAATGTAGTCACAAGAATACCCTTATCATAGTTGTGATGAGGACAATCCCTATGATGTTCTTGCAATTATTCCCATGCTTCATGAAGATTCTCTTCAATCTTTTGCAAGAATCTCGTGATATTGTACCTATTTCGTATTTTTTTCTCAATACGATAAAACATTGTGACTAAAGCATCGGCGATGGGTTCCCGTCTATTAATGTATCTGCGAGGTAGGCTAAGATACCAAGATAATTCTTTATCTTCCAATGAGAAGACAAACCCCTAGTAGTATATAACTTCCTATGGTATCCTATTCATCTTGATCGTCTTAGAGATATGTTTAAAGGCATAAAGATGGAGATAAGCATCCTGGTCTTTAGAGTTACCTCTATAAGTTATATTTTGGTTCATGGAAATAATTGTAGATTTCAGCTCAAATTCATATCACCACATCAAAGCCTTCTTGGAGACGTGCTCCACCTCTTGTACCACTGCTACAACTTATGACTCTATTAGAAGGACCTTGTTCCTCTTCTTGCTCAAGGAAAAGGCTAAAGAGTGGTACTTGTTAAAGCCGGAGTTGGTCACTTGCAAAGATGTGAAGAATGAGTTTCAAAAAGGTTCTATGTTATCAACAAGTTGACAAAAATGAGTAGGTATATCACTTCTTTCTGCCACAAAAAAAATGAGCCATTCCATGAGATGTGGGAGAGGTTCCAAAAACTAGTTATAGAATGCCCTCACCATGAATTACCTATCTGGCAACTAGTACCATATTTCTACATCGGGATATCTAATATGGGCCAAAATGTTGTGGATTCCTCTTGTGGAGGAACCTTCATGGCCAAGTCCCTAATATAGTCATGGCCTCTCTTTGAGCACGTAACCAAAAATTCTAATCACCAAGCTTTTAGCATGGTTGTTCATTGTGACAGTAACTGGACCCCTCCTTCTCCTCCCACTCTATCTATGGATGATACAAACCCCCAAATAATAAAAACTCTTTCTGATGTGATTAATTTGATGAAGAATCAAGTTGGAAGTTTATCTATATACTCAACAAACTTTGTGGAAGTTATTTAGAGGAGGTTCAAGCTCTTTAATCATTTGGCAACCAAAACAACAAGGGACCATGTCCAACACCTACACTCTAGAGTGGAGAAATGACCTAAAATTCGCTTGGAAGTAAGGGGAAGATGGACAAGGATAACCAAGGCAGCATCAAGGGTCAAAGTATAACTCTAAATTTGAAGAAGAAGTTCTTCAGAGGCTAAGCAGCCTTGTGTAAGCTCAAGGACAAAACATTAGTTGTATAGAGAAAATGATGGATCAAATTTTATTATTTATTGCTAGACATGAAGGGGGAGTCTTCCTTCTAAAACCATGGTGAACCCCAATAGTGTAGGTGTAACCATGGGTGCTCCTCAAGGCACCTATGGCCCCTAACAAGGGCAAGCGCCAACTTTAGAGCAGTACCAAGGACCCCAAAATCCTTATGCTCCTTGTAAAGAAGAGAAACCACCTCCTTACTAAAAATTTGAATAACAAAACCTCCAGTCCAAACACACTCAAAAGGTATGTTGGAGTGGGTGTAAAATTTTCAAATCTTTATATAATGGTAACAAATGTCCAGAGTATAACAACAGAATAAAACTGGACTATATTCAATTATAAAACAAAGGGTTACAAACTTACACCACAAGGATCCATGTAGAGGAAATCTAATCCACTTCAAGATTGTCTCCAAGCTTAACTTCACAATCTAAGTCCGGGTCCATAAGTCAAGCCATCCATGTCCTCCACCTAGGGTTGGAAGCATACCCGAGCAAAATAGAAACAATAGGAGACATCAGCAAAGGCTGGTATGTGCATACTAAAATGCAAATTGAGTAATTTATAAAGAATAAGGGACATCAAAAATAAAAGGCTTCCCATGCAAGAGAAAAGGACTACCCACACAGGCATAAAAAAAAGAATCATCATAACATGATAAAACAGGATACCTGCCATAAACAAAATAATAAAGTAGTGCTACATAAGCACATATCAAGATTTGGGCACATAACCCATCATCAATCATCAACCTGCATGCATGTGAGATAAAGACATAGGTGGCCAAGAATCACACATCTTGAACCTAGTGAGATATGGGCCAGGAATCACACATCCCGCCCTGGCATGGGGGATCACACATCCACCACTTAAATATATATATATATATATATATATATATATATATATATATATATATATATATATATATATATATATATATATATATATATATATATATAAAAATATATATATAACATGGGCCAGGAATCACACATCCTGCTCTGGCATGGGGAATCACACATCCACCATCCAAAATATCACAATGTTGTCATAAATCATAATGAAACAAAACCAATGCAATTATACTACTCTAGGGTTACTGAATCACAAAGTAGGCAAACATAGAGGCAAGTAGAAAGTATAGTCAACATTATTCAAGATTTGCCATATCACACAATGGACATCATATGAAACCACCAATAAACCTCCACCTCACAGTGGGCATATACCATCAACAAGATCATCACGTACCATATCACAAGCACTACTACAAAAATGGCTTATAACGTCACTTTTAAAGGTGTCAGTTGTAATAACAAACCAACACCTAAACAATACAGCGTCGGTTTATAAAATAAACTGACATCAATCTGTGAAGGGTGACCAGACATAGGTATCACTTTTATTCGGTGTCGGTTACTTAATAACAAACCGACGCCGACAATTAACTGCCAAATCCAAAATTTCCAATGAAAAAAATTACCTCTGAAAATTTAACATATGGCATCGGTCATTAACTAATAAACCGACGACAAAAGGTTATTCACGAAATAGAAATTGGTCACATTTCGATCGTCGGTTTTACAACAATGACAGACACTTATGGGTTTTCCCACGCTCTTCGTGAGAAATTTTTCACACCCTTTGAGCGTCGGATTTTAAAAACAATCGACGACTATGGACATTAATCGAGAACCAATTTTTTAATCAGCATATGTAGATAGACGTCATGTTTTTTCTAGTTGAAACCGACGATTATCATGGGGAACATCTGTCGGTTTGTGTTGTTAATCGACACCATTAGTTTTATGTGTCGGTTTTTTTGAATAACTGACACCGAATGTTAACTTAATATCGCGTGAGCGAGCCCGACTCTTCCCCTTTCTCTCTGTGTTGCAATCGGCTTAGGGTCTGGCGATTCTGGCGGTGAGCAAGCAGACTCCTTCCGCGCCGCCGCCCACCGCAGCCATTCTCCTTGCTCTCCGCCTCCGTTCTCCTTTCTCACCTCCACCATTATACTGCTACTACCATCGCCGCCTTTCATAGAGCTCGCCGCCGCCGTGGAGCTTGCCATTTGTAGAGCTCGCCGCCGTTCGTGGAGCTCGCCGCCTCCGTGGAGCTCTCCATTCGTGGAGCCGCCACCGTCGTTGGTCCTCTTCTCCAGTTGGTCCTCCTCTCACCAGTCCTCTCCTCTAGCCACTAGAAGACAGTGCTAGCAGTCCTACTGCCGGAGCCAAAGCCAATGCCAGTAGCCAGCGCAAACAGCAACAGCCGGAACCAGAGCTTGCCATTATCGTCACCACTTCCATCGCCTAGTGTTGCTTATGGTCTCCTACTACTGCTCATCACCACGGCAGTCCGTCAGACCCAACCACATCTAGGGCTGGTAGTACACCCATGAAACTACCACTGTTGTCATTTCCACTGCTAGAGGTAAAGCCTCCAATTGACTAGGTTTGCATCCTCAATTCATCCTTAACATATGTTTAAAAATAATCCCTATAAACATGTAATGTTTGTTTAATAGAATTGATGATTGGCTTGGTTATTAATAATATATGACAAAAATAAAATGCTTAATTTTAACATATGATTGTCTAGTATTTTTTCAATGATCACTTCTATTACGGTTCAGGACCTCACCGGCCTTCTGCCTGCTCACCGCTCTTCCACGCTCGCCTGCTCGTTCGGTTTCCACGTGCACCCATCCGTCTCACCCTCTCTCCCTACTCCAGAGCAAGACTGTGATGGAGTGGACTTTCGGAATCCTAAATTGTACAACGTCTTAAGTGAAACCATAAGTATGATTTAGATTGAGGGATCTGAGCCCTTGACAAAATAGGTTTGTTGATTGATGTTAATATCATCCTTAACTTTATGCCTTTTGAGGAATTTAATAGAATAGTCAAATAGATGAGTTTGTTCACCAAATTTGAGTAGAAGGTAGCTCGAGAGGTAAAGAAACTATGGTTAAAATTTGGTGGTATTTGGATGCTCCTAGAAGAAGTTATGATGGTTTGTAATTTGTGAAATAATGCACATTATCGATGATTGATGGACTAAGTTGGGCTTAATATCAGTGTCACGCTCCCCTCAGTTGAGTTGGGTCTGCGTGGCCAGTTTTTGGCCCTAGATCTCCGATCTAGTGGTGGCTGCCTCTAAATAGGAAGAGCCACGGATTCAACATGGACC
Organism: Alisma plantago-aquatica; assembly: GCA_963693085.1. Classification (NCBI taxonomy): domain Eukaryota; kingdom Viridiplantae; phylum Streptophyta; class Magnoliopsida; order Alismatales; family Alismataceae; genus Alisma; species Alisma plantago-aquatica. The sequence continues at coordinate 351,817,007 of OY856413.1, read as the reverse complement.
GAAGAGTCTCTGGCCCTTGGATGGCGATCAGACCACAAGGAGATCTCAACCTACCTCCCGTTGCAGTGGCGATCGTGGGAGAGCTGACGCAAAGCCTCCCAGCCACCACTCACCCAAATCGTGGGGCGAGAGGGGAAGTGAAGCGGACAGATGTCCTCAGCTCGTCTAGAGGAGTGAGGAGACCCCTTAAGTTAGAGGTGAAACCACTGCAGTGTAAAGAGAAAGCTCCCACTCCTCGCTGCTTCTCCACTACGGTGAGTATGAGGAATGGGGAATTAGAGATCGAAGCTAGAAGGAAGTAACGAGAACCCAGAGAGAGGGAGAATGAAGATGAAGGTCAGGGGAGAAGGATGCAAGTGTTTTCAGTAGACGTCAAGCTCTCCTTCATGGTTGACAGAGTGGAGGTTGTCCGGAGATGAGAGCCAACCTCAGGGGTGGTCAGCGAGACATGGCCGACATGGTTGGAGAGTATAGGCGAGTTCCTATGGACATGACAATGCTAAGGGAAGCCTGAAGTTTGGAGTTGAGGCACCGAGGAGTTCTGTCCCTTTTGGATCTGCCGTAGAGGCTGGCTACGGCGGCAACCTTGCGGACATGGTGACTCGAAGCCACAGGCGGCGTCCCAATCACACGTGGAGGTCAGGAAGATGACGACAAAGCTTATGGGGGGTCAAGCCATCCGCGAGGAGCACCAGAGGATGACCGATCGCTCGCCGAAGTTGACCCTTGCGGCGGCGTTCCTGCGCTGTAGAGAAACAGGAGCCACACCAGGCGACTCGCGCGAGAAAAGGAGAAGAGACCGGTTTGGTTTGCCCAGACCCAAACCGTCCGGCCCAGCGCAAACCAGGAGAAGGACCGGCCGCAACATAGAAAAGGAGCTGCGCAACCCTAGAGCCACGTGTCGGCGGGCTATTGGTCAGAAAAGGTAAAAATCTTAGTAATTGCTCAGATCTTCTGTAAATCGCAATAAATAGCTCGAGTATCAGAAAATTACATATAATATACCAAAATGCTCAGAAACATGAGTAGAATAACATGGAACCATCTTTTCAGTCTATTGATGCTCTAATAGTAGAGTTATCATGTAAGATGTAAAATGCTCTTTTGATGTATAATAAATAATGAACGAAGACCTAAAATTATGGAAAAATGTCAGTAACTCCATAATAATGTTTATAATGTACCTGATGTCAAGTATGATCATGTTGATGTATGAAATCATGTAATTTGCTTAATATGGCTAATTAGGGCTAATAACCCTAATTAATATGCAATAAATACATGCATTCTCAAGAATTGATGAAATTTACAGAGAAAGCTCATATCAGTATATTTAACCTCAGTTTTAAATATGAGATTAGTTTTATACAAGAAATCCATGTTATATGAAGTTGACCTTTAATACATGGGTTGTAACCCTAATACGCTTGATGTATATAACCTAAGGTTAATATGTGCACTAAAAGGATATGAAACCTAATGTTCAGATAATGAACTATAAGCTGGAATATGTCATCAGTGAGATAATCCCAAGAAGATAAGACAAGTAATAATATGAGAATATCTTAAGACTAGTGAAACCCTAATGGACATAATTAGGGTTAAGATGAGATGTAAGGAGATGAGAACCTGATGATAGTATATGGTCTTGTTTTGATCAGTTTTGACCAAGCTTATAGTTGATATCAGGGATATATGATGATTAGGTTTGTCTCTTGATCAAGGTACACCATTACCTCTTACTTGGCTTATTATACAATATGCTTGTGTTATATGTGTAGTAAAATACTTGGAATATGATATTGGATGAAATGATTGTTCTTGTATGATATGTTGCATGATTTTCCATGATTACTGCTATGAACACATTAAACATAATATATTTGTTCCATTATATGAAAGCACTAACTCTTTGGTAGTGTGTTTGGAAATGACCTAACTCTTTGGTAGTGGTCACATTGTACATATGACCTAACTCTTTGGTAGTGGTCTGACCTAACTCTTTGGTAGTGGTCACCTTGTACAAATGATCTAACTCTTTGGTAGTGATCATAAAGGCCTTGATATATAATGGAAAATGTGCTTAAAATATGTGTTCTCTTTTGTTAATGAATATCCTTGTGCAAGTATATGCTTTTCTTATATTCTTCTGTTACTGCCAAGTATATTAGTTTTATCTTATTTCCAAGATATGATGAGAGGTAAATAAAAGACACGTAGGCGTACTCAGTACAATATTCATAAAATATTGTGCTGACGTGTACCACATGTAATCTTTTGTTTAGGTTGTGGCTTGTGCTTTGAAGATCCAGGATAGTGAGAGTTGTGTGGCGAGATGATGTACAGGTGGACCTGTTGTCTTAAGATCCTGTAGTTTAGTGGTAGTACATGTATATGTATAAGTTTTCTATTCAATATGTAATATCAAATGTTGTAACAATTCATGTTGTAATTATATGTTGAATGGTGAACATGTGTGTATGGTTTTATTATTGTTCATGTACATGTGCTACTGTGTTTCCTTTTGACTTCCTCTGATTTTCTTCTTCTTAGCCTTATGTGGGATGTTTAAATTGGGATTCTCACTGAGGTGAGGGTTTCAATTTGGATGTCGCACATCAGATTAAGTTTTAGAAAATTTGGGGACGTCACAGGTGGTATCAGAGCATGAACAATAGCAAAGCCTGACATTTTCCCATTATACAACTCAAAACCAGAAAACCTTGAACTTAATAATCTTTAGGGTTAGATTAGTCATCTATTAGAGACTAGATCTGACCTAGCCTCTAGGTTAGCACCTAGATGTCCGAGAACTAGGTCTAGGCTAGTGCTTGTTGTATAGCAAGTCCTTAGATGTCGTACTTTCCTTGTAGTGCAGCAGTATGGGACGTTGCACTATTTGGAAATGATGTGCATCAAGGGAAGAGAAACCCTAGACATATTGCGCACGTTGTCTAGAGTAGCTACACTAGTCTATACCATGTTCTCACCCTTTTCACTAGCTTTCATGACACTGGACTCTCTACTATGTGTGGGGCACTCGTTTTAGGATTTGGTTTTGGATTCCAATCGGATCAAACCGTGATAGTTTCTCTGACGCTTGTTTTATCGGAGAAAACTATATAATATTTTAATATGTATATGTATTACAAAAATGTGTCCCCACACATGTACGAGTAGGAGGTGGTCATGCAACCTAAGTGAAAGTGAATAACATCAGTCTAGAAGAGAGTGTAGTTCTAGATTAGATGTCTAGAGCCTTGTTGGCATAAATGATATAAGTTTTGATGATATGATGTAAGTCTTATATAGATGATATAAGATGACTTATGTTTGTCTTTGAGGACTTAAGTTCAGTTTGAGGATTTGAGATAAGTTTTGATGATGCAAGTATGAGTTCTTTTATGAGAGGAGATAAGATAAGCTAAGACCGGTTGTGAGTCAGCATGAGCCTCAAGCTCTTTTACAAAGGAGGACCCCTAGTGTTGGGACTAGTCTTGGGGTTAGCTCAAGAGAGAGAGAGACCCACAGGGAGAAGGTCAGAGAACCTTGACTCCACGATATGAGAAATATGAGATTTGTGATGTGATATGTCCTAAACTAGACTACTCCTGAGTGATTGAGTTGAGTTGCTTTCTGTATGATTCCTATAGTTTTGTTGAACCCTAGATGTCCTTGGGAGGACCAAACCCTAGAGACAGAGAGAGGATGGATACATGTGCATATGTGAATATGAATATTAGTGTCTGTCATCTGGGTGAGGGAGAGAGCCCAAGACCCTAGAGAAGGTAGCCATTTTAGCTTCTGAGAAGCCTCATGCTCGGGTTGGTGGTTTCCCATATAGGAATCTAGTGGTTGCATGTATAAGGGAGTTTTGGGTAAGCATGTTTCATGGGTAAAAGCTGAGAAGAGAATGTCATAGATTGTTTCAGTTTGTGCTTTGTGGCTAGATCTTATGAAGTTGATCACTAGTGTCAGTGAGGTAATCCGAGAATCCTACACCATGAGAGGGAAGATAAAGTATATGCATATGGGACACTCATAAGGTTGAGTTAGCTCAGAGAGACTGAGCATAGTGCTAGCCTCATGGTATGGGTTAGAGGAGCCTTATTTAGACAAGATAAAGTTTGATATAAGCTTAACAAGCCGCTCACATAGGTTTGTTTAGCACAACCAAGATGTAATAAATATAAAGATGTGATTTAATCTTGAGACATGATATATAGACATGATATGATGAAAACCTAGAGATGGCTTGATAGATATCAATGCATAAATGGTTAACCATGTACATGATAATGATGATAATTTGATAGTGTTGGTCAATCTTGTGAGAATTCATTAATAAATGCTGCAATTTATTACGAGCAATGAATTAAGATCCTGTGAATGAAACATGTACATGAGGTGTTAATCCCAGTGCTTAATAAAGATGAAAAATATAGTTTGACAATTAGCACAACATTATGATTGTGACACATTGGTATGATCTATATGGATACAGTGGGTTAACTATAGTTAACTCCCTCCTAAAAAAGCATATGTTTATGTTGAACATGTTCTAACAATTAGCTCAATAAAATGTTGATGACACCTTAGTATAATGGGCTAAGTTTGTTTAACTCCTTTAGAGCATGGTAATAAGATGTGGGAACCCTAATGCATGGGTTAAGATAAGGATGCATCCCTAGAGTTTATAACCCTTGTTTGAACCTTCTATGGAGTGAGGTTTCACCCTTGATGCTTTTGAAACCCCCCTAATAGTGCTTTGGAAATATGGTTCTAGGTAACCTTGCAGATATGTTACGCATAGAATAGTGTCCTACATGTGGATGAGAGCAAGATAAGGTTTTTCCTGGAAGTATGAGTCTGGTTGACTTTCGCGGACGAAAGTTCTTTTAAGATGTATATGATGTGACAAAGTGGTTTTCTGGCTTAATTTTGAGGACGAAATACCTTTTAAGGTGTGTAGGATGTGATGGAGTGGACTTTTGGAATCCTAAATTGTACAATGTCTTAAGTGAAAGCATAATTATGAGTTAGATTGAGGGATCTGAGCCCTTGACAAAATAGGTTTGTTGATTGATGTTAATATCATCCTTAACTTTATGCCTTTTGAGGAATTTAATAGAATGGTCAAATATATGAGTTTGTTCACCAAATTTGAGTAGAAGGTAGCTCGAGAGGTAAAGAAACTATGGTTAAAATTTGGTAGTATTTGGATGCTCCTAGAAGAAGTTATGATGGTTTGTAATTTGTGAAATAATGCACATTATCGATGATTGAGGCGCCGAGGAGTTCTGTCCCTTTTGGATCTGTCGTAGAGGCTGTCTACGGCGGCAACCTTGCGGACATGGTGACTCGAAGCCACATGCGGCGTCCCAATCACCCGTGGAGGTCAGGAAGACGACGACGAAGCTTATGGGGGGTCAATCCATCCGCGAGGAGCACCGGAGGATGACCGATCGCTCGCCGAAGTTGACCCTTGCGGCGGCGCTCCTGCGCTGTAGAGAAACAGGAGCCACACCAGGCGACTCGCGCGAGAAAAGGAGAAGAGACCGGTTTGGTTTTCCCAGACCCAAACCGGCCGGCCCAGTGCAGACCAGGAGAAGGACCGACCGCAACACAGAAAAGGAGCTGCGCAACCCTAGAGCCACGTGTTGACGGGCTATTGGTCAGAAAAGGTAAAAATCTTAGTAATTGCTCAGATCTTCTATAAATCGCAATAAATAGCTCGAGTATCAGAAAATTACATATAATATAACAAAATGCTCAGAAAAATGAGTAGAATAACATGGAACCATCTTTTCAATCTGTTGATGCTCTAATAGTAGAGTTATCATGTAAGATGTAAAATGCTCTTTTGATGTATAATAAATAATAAATGAAGACCTAAAATTATGGAAAAATGTCAGTAACTCCATAATAATGTTTATAATGCACCTGATGTCAAGCATGATCATGTTGATGTACGAAATCATGTCATTTGCTTAATATGGCTAATTAGGGCTAATAACCCTAATTAATATGCAATAAATACATGCATGCTCAAGAATTGATGAAATTTATAGAGAAAGCTCATATCAGTATATTTAACCTCAGTTTTAAATATGAGATCAGTTTTATACAAGAAATCCATGTTATATGAAGTTGACCTTTAATACATGGGTTGTAACCCTAATACGCTTGATGTATATAACCTAAGGTTAATATGTGCACTAAAAGGATATGAAACCTAATGTTCAGATAATGAACTATAAGCTGGAATATGTCATCAGTGAGATAATCCCAAGAAGATAAGACAAGTATTAATATGAGAATATCTTAAGACTAGTGAAACCCTAATGGACATAATTAGGGTTAAGATGAGATGTAAGGAGATGAGAACCTGATGATAGTATATGGTCTTGTTTTGATCAGGTTTGACCAAGCTTATAGTTGATATCAGGGATATCTGATGATTAGGTTTGTCTCTTGATCAAGGTACGCCATTACCTCTTACTTGGCTTATTATACAATATGCTTGTGTTATATGTGTAGTAAAATACTTGGCATATGATATTGGATGAAATGATTGTTCTTGTATGATATGTTGGATGATTTTCCATGATTACTATTATGAACACATGAAACATAATATATCTGTTCCATTATATGAAAGCACTAACTCTTTGGTAGTGTGCTTGGAAGTGACCTAACTCTTTAGTAGTGGTCACATTGTACATATGACCGAACTCTTTGGTAGTGGTCTGACCTAACTCTTTGGTAGTGGTCACCTTGTACAAATGATCTAACTCTTTGGTAGTGATCATAAAGGCCTTGATATATAATGGAAAATGTGCTTAAAATATGTGTTCTCTTTTGTTAATGAATATCCTTGTGCAAGTATATGCTTTTCTTATATTCTTCTGTTACTGCCAAGTATATTAGTTTTATCTTATTGCCAAGATATGATGAGAGGTAAATAAAAGACACGTAGGAGTACTCAGTACAATATTCATGAAATATTGTGATGACGTGTACCGCATGTAATCTTTTGTTTAGGTTGTGGCTTGTGCTTTGAAGATCCAGGATAGTGAGAGTTGTGTGGCGAGCTGATGTACAGGTGGACCTGTTGTCTTAAGATCCTGTAGTTTAGTGGTAGTACATGTATATGTATAAGTTTTCTATTCAATATGTAATATCAAATGTTGTAACAATTCATGTTGTAATTATATGTTGAATGGTGAACATGTGTGTATGGTATTATTATTGTTCATGTACATGTGCTACTGTGTTTCCTTTTGACTTCCTCTGATTTTCTTCTTCTTAGCCTTGTGTGGGATGTTTAAATTGGGATTCTCACTTAGGTGAGGGTTTCAATTTGGACGTCGCACATCAAATTAAGTTTTAGAAAATTCGGGGACGTCACAAAGACGCCCGACTGGGCTCAAACAGAGGTAAACATCCCCTAGATGTTGCTATTGTAAATCAACCTAGGATATGAATAAATCTTGTGCTTGCATATATTTGTGCTTCTAATCCTCATGCTTGACTTAATTCATTAAACCCTAGGAATTGATAGTATAAATGCATCTAAACATTCATAAGCTATTAATGTTAAATAATTTAGGAAGCATTGATATGTTGTTATGGCTGTCCACAAATGTTTTTATAAGAAATTGTGTGTTGAATGGGGTTGTGAACAAGGAACTGGTGTTGTATTTGTTGGCCTGGAAACCCATCCAAGATTTACTCATTAGGAGTAAATCTTGGATAGTCCCCAGTTTGGGACTGTTCTTGAAAACCTAATCTCACTTAGGATGTAAGTGTATAATGTGTATTGGGTTTTCAAGAAAATTTCGACAGCATTTCCCCGTTTGTTCTCTAAGTACATATGTACTTGGAGAACAGTGGGGAAATGCTACCGAAATTTTCTTGAAAACCCAATACACATTATACACTTACTAGTGAGATTAGGTGTTCATGAATGGGATAGGTGGTACACATTTAAGAATGACATCACATGTATAAACCCTAAAGTTTTAACCATAAACTCTAATCTGTTTACCCTAGACCCTAATCTTGTTGTAATATATACTTATTTTCTCTTTGATCATAGAATGGATAGATCATGGATGTCCATTCGCAATCACTGCACCCCAGAGTTTATTTCTGGTCTTGATTAGTTTGTTAGATTTGCCAAGGAACTTAGGAAACAACCTGGAGATAGGTTCTACTGTCTATGTAGGCATTGCGGTAACAACTTGAAAGTCAGTACTGGTGATGAAATCAGAAGTCATGTCATGTGCAACGGGATTGTACAAGGCTATATAGAATGGCACTGGCATGGAGAGATTTCAAACCTGAAACCAGTGGATGTTGATAGCAGTGCTTGTGTGGAAGAAGAAATTGCCTCCGATGACATAGATGTGAATGAACCAGTTCCAGTAGACATCGTTGATGCGATGCTGGATAGTTGTGGGGTAGAGCACATCGATCCACCTCCCATGTTTAGAAACATTGTGCATGATGCTGAGATACCATTATACACGGGTTGTAAGCTTACAAAGCTTAGCGTTGTGTTGAGATTGTATAAACTGAAAGCTAGCAATCGATGGAGCGACAAAAGCTTCACGTCATTGTTGTCTTTGTTGAAAGAAATTCTTCCTGAAGGAAACGAGTTGCCGATCTCAACATACCAGTTAAAGAAATTGTTGTGCCCAATGGGAATGGAGGCCAAGAAGATACACGCATGCAAGAATGATTGTGTATTATTTCAAAAGGATTATGTGGATTTGAAAGATTGTCCGAAATGTGGTGCGTCAAGGTATAAATTGACGACTTTGGGGGAGTCCAAAACTGGTTCTCCCGCCAAGGTGATGTGGTATCTACCTATAATACCACGGTTTCAACGCTTGTTTGCCAATCCTATAGATGCAAAGAATTTGAGGTGGCATGCAGATGTTAAGAAAAATAATGATGGGATCCTACGACATGCGTCTGATTCCCCATAGTGGAAGAAGATTGATCTATTGTACCCTGAATTCGGTGAAGAGGACAGAAATCTAAGACTTGGGCTTTGTACAGATGGGATGAATCCGTACGGGACATTGAGCAGCCAACATAGCACTTGGCCAGTCATGCTTGTTATATATAATCTTCCTCCCTGGTTGTGTATGAAAAATAAGTACGTTATGTTGTCGTTGTTGATATCGGGCCCTAAACAACTTGGAAATTATATCGATGTTTATCTTGAACCTCTGATTGATGACTTAAAGAAACTCTAGGGTGAAGGTGTGATGACCTATGATGCTTCACGAAGAGAGACATTTTGTTTGCACGCTATGCTGTTTTGCACTGTGAATGACTTTCTAGCATATGGGAATTTGTCTGGATATAGTGTCAAAGGATCTAAAGCGTGTCCTATATGTGAAGAGAACATTGATTCAATACAACTAAAACATGGCGGCAAAACTTTATATCTTGCTCATCAAAGGTTTCTTCCAAAATTTCATTTGTATCATAGGTTGCGCAAAGCATTCTATGGACAGAATGAGGAACGTAGTGCACCTAAACCTATATCAGGGGAGGATGTTTATGAAAGAGAGAAAGACATCGCCAATGAATTTGGTAAGAGATCACAATGTACGATGGCCACAAGGAGTGACAAGTCTTTATTCAAGAAGAAGTCGATATTTTGGGATCTTCCTTATTGGAGTTCTTTGACAGTCAGGCATTGTATCGATGTCATGCACGTTGAGAAAAATGTATGTGATAGTGTCATCGGTACTTTGTTGAATATACCAGGTAAGACTAAAGATGGGATAAAATCCAGAATGGACCTACGTGAAATGGGAATAAGGACAGAATTAACAGAAGTAGTTAGTAGCGATCGGAGAACATACTTACCTCTCGCTTGTTACACATTGTCTAGAAAGGAGAAGAAAGCATTTTATGAATGCTTGGTAAATGTTAAGGTGCCACAGGGTTACTCATCCAACATCCGTACATTGGTATCAATGAAAGATCTGAAGTTGATAGGTCTTAAATATCATGATTGTCACATTCTAATGCAACAAATATTGCATGTGGCAATTAGATCTATATTGTCGAAGCATGTAAGGTTTGCAATCACCAGACTTTGTTTCTTTTTCAATAGTTTGTGCAGCAAAGTTATTGACCCTGATACTCTCGATAATTTGCAAAGAGAAGTGGTTGTTACAATATGTCAGCTTGAGATGTATTTTCCTCCGTCGTTCTTTGATATCATGGTACATCTTGTTGTCCACTTGACTAGGGAAGTCAAAATGTTGGGACCAGTTTTCTTGCATTGGATGTATCCCTATGAACGATACATGAGTGTTTTTAAAGGTGATGTTCGAAACTGTTATCGGCCTGAAGGGAGTATTATTGAGGGTTATGTGGCGAGAGAGGTTATGGATTTTTGCAATGACTTTCTGAGTGGTAATGATGCTCCCGTGAATGACAAGAATATTGAGGAGCATTTTGGCAAAGGAGTTTTGGGATCCCGGGTGAAAGTAATCAGCCGTGAGCAGTTGGAGCAAGGTCACTTGTATATTTTACACAACATCGACGAAGTGAGTGTTTATATCGAGGAACATACCGATTTCATCAAGAGACAATATCCTCGATCCAATTCAATGTGGCTTGCTAGAGAGCATAACAAGACATTTATTAAGTGGTTTGAAGATAAAGTCTTACATCAACTATCTCAAACACCAGATAATGTTACTGAAACCATCAAATGCCTCTCCTTTAAACCAAAATTGAATGTTATGTCGTATGAAGGGTTTGACATAAATGGTTTCTCATATTACACAAAGCGTCAGGATGATAAGAGTGTCATCCAAAACAGTGGGGTTACCCTTCAAGCGTCTTCATTGTTTTTTACAAGTGCAAAGGATAAAAGTCCATGTGAAGCTAAAATGTCATATTACGGTGTCATTGAAGACATATGGGAGTTTGACTATGTAGATTTTAGAATTCCGCTCCTTAAATGTAATTGGGTTGACAACAACAAAGGAGTTATAGTGGATGAATTGGGTTTCACAGTAGTGAACTTTGAATAAATTGGCAAGAAGGGTGAAACATTCATATTGGCATCACAGGAAAAACAAGTATTTTATATCGATGATCCTGCAATTGATAAATGGTCGGTTGTTCTTCATGGTAAAAGACAGTTCATTGAAGATCCTATAGATGAAGAAGAGTACTATGATAAGTATGATGACTCCAATCCATTCTCAGTTGGGTTGCCAACACCACCAAACATTGAAGCTGGGGATCACAATGACTTGTATGTTCACGGGGATCATAATGAAGGATTGTTAATTGATATAAGATCACAACATTAGAGGCATGGATGTTTATATTTTTATTATGTTCCCATGATGACCGTGCTGATGATCACCGTGAGGGTGAGGACGTGCTTGCACCGCCTGACAATGTAAGTTTTAAGAATATATCCCTGAGGTTTCTATCTATATGTTCATTTATAATTATATTATGTAAGTGTGTTTTTTATCAAAATTTTAGGATACTAGTTAATAGAAATTATATTTAATTTGTAGGCATTCGCCAAGGACTACAGGCTATGTAGGACGGCCATGACATAGCTATGCATGCCATCGACATTGCTTAGTACAACAGCAGCGCCGAATTTACATACAACACTAGCTTAGTACATATATAGTGGGACTAAGGTGACGATCCCACCTGCTAAAATAGGTTACCGACAACTACATGTTACGAATGGGAGGTCGTGATTCAGCAACCGTATGCATTAGCAGGAGGACAAATAGATTTCACCATGAGTTAACATTGAAGAAGGTCTACTAACATAAACTGAGCTAAACAAGTTTATCAGTAATATTGATAAACTTGTTTAGCTCAGTGTAGGTTAGTAGACCTTCTTCAATGTTAACTCGTGGTGAAATATGTTTGTCCTCCTGCTAATGCATACGGTTGTTGAATCACGACCTCCCAATCGTAACATGTAGTTGTCGGTAACCTATTTTAGCAGGTGGGATCGTCACCTTAGTCCCACTATATATGTACTAAGCTAGTGTTGTATGTAAATTCGGCGCTGCTGTTGTTATGCACTATATATGTGTTAGTCTGCCATGTTGTTATATGAATCTAAAACACTTGAGTGTGTTGCACTTTATGTATTGTATCTGTATCATGCTTCTCTTCATTGTGGCTTCTTTTGCTGTTTCATGGCTCTTCAATATGATTTTTGTTGACAATGATGACAATGATGAATAAAGAATAACTTTGTTCTCATAATTAATTTTGTGTGAATGTGAATAAATCACATATATATAATATTGTCCATCATGTTAATTTTGAAGGTTTGTGGCCTTTTGTTGGTTGATATCAATGGATGTCATAAAACCTGCAGTTCATAACTGAACTGCAGGTTTCTCATCCTGCGACCAGCCACAACAGGTCTACAGACTGACAGGAAAAAAAAATAAAAACATAGGCGTCAGTTATTTGAATAAAACCGACACCTATGATATACGGCGGCGGTTTTCCACCTAAAACTGACGTCTATGTGACAAGGTACCACGATCGTGCTGGGAAGCACGACCCTGGTGGCAGACAGGGGAGAGGGTGTCGGTTATTATCACAAAACCGATGTCAGTTTAAATGATATGGCGTCAATTTCTCTTAGAAAACTGACGCCTATAATCCCTTTGTTGGCGTGTTTTGGTGGCGGGAAGAGGTTAGGCGGCGGTTGTTTAGTAAACAACTAACGCCTATAGTCCCTTTATTGGTGCGTTTTCAATGGCGGGAAGAGTTTGGGCATCGGGTTTTACTAAACAACTGACGCATATAGTCCCTTTTCTAGCGCGTTTTCGGTGGCAAAAAAGGTTTTGGCGTCAGTTGGGATCCGACGCCGAAGGTGTCCCCCTTTAGCGGCACCCACTTGGGTGTCGCTTTGAAACTGACACTAAAGAGCTTAAATAACCGACGCTAAAAGGCTTTTATGTAGTAGTGAAGGTAGGATGCCAAGAGAATATCCAAGATCATAATCAACAAATAGTTCACATGAACCATGATATCAAGAGATAAGACATATTGTGTAGGCTAAATTCAGGAGAATGATAAAATAGGTGAATTGCTCAACATTGAGTAATAGGGGATACAACATACCTCAACTTCAGAGTCAAATGATCCAAAGTCACATCTAGGTCCAAGCCTAGGAATCCAAAGAACCTATGATGCATATATGTAAAATTAGTGTTAGGTTTCCATTAATTATTCAAAACCATAAAAATCATCTTTTTATTATTAATGAATTAGGTTATCAAACCACTCCATATTTTCGATTAGGTTATTAGGATTCCAGACATATTTTATTATATTTTTATGACTTATTATATTTAGATAGGAATTTTACAAGTTATTACTTATTTAATTATATCCATAAAAATCACTTCTTTAAAACATCAGATTCAGACGAAAAAAATAATGTCATTAGAAAGCCTTTATTTTTCTAAATCCAATGACTATTTATTTTAATTTTGGCCCAACAGATAATTAGTTATACATTTTATAATTTCATCCAATCAGATAATTAGACACAACCACGTAAGAGAGAAAATCCATGAAAAGAAAGGGAAAAGCAATTTGGGCCCGCATGACTAGGCCCAATGAACATTGGCCAAGTCAGCCCGTCAATGGCTCTGTTGAGTCATCCCAAAGAAAAGGAAAAGAATGAGAAAAGACCAAAATGCCCCTATGGTGGAAAATAAAGCAAGAAGTCAAAACCAGGGCGATTTGGTAAAACGGTCAGTGTCCATCTTCTACCTTCTACCGACCGATTGCATGAAACACAGAGCTTCAGGAGCACTCCCAACGATGACTCAAACCAACAAGTCAACTTCGGTACCAAAAACTAGGGCAGCCATCACCTTCCCTAACCGCCGACGATCACAGGGCACCCATACTCGGGTCCTGAGGTGCCCTAGGGCGGGAGCTCGCTCCACCGCCAAAACAGATGAAAAGCAGAAAGTGCAAAAAAATCAAACACAAGGCCCACACGATGACCACAAAGACCCCAACCTACTTCGGTAAAGCGAAATGAAACTAAAGGCACCAAAATCTCAAAGAACCATTGTTTGTTGTAGAGACATTGTCCGAGAACAAGCAAACATGGAAGAAACATGGCTTTTGGCATACCGTGTGTTGAAGCAAACATGAGATCGAACTGAACCGATCCAAGCCATCTCCAGGCTTCGTGATGGCCTGAGCAGCTGGCCACCACCTGATTTTCTTACGGCAAGACGGTGTGATATGGGGAAACATACTCAGGAACAAACGACGCCAAACCAAGGAGACTGGACACCTCCTGGGACCCCAACGGAGGTAAGGGAACTTGTCCCCAATAGTCTGAAGGTCAGGAGAACAGAGGAGAAGAAGGGGAGGAACAGAAACAAGGAAACCTTGGGCGCAGGGTTCAATAGATGGAAATATATTGCCAAACCCTATATATATAAGGATCAAATTGAGCGAAATCATCCGAGGAAAGCGATGGAAAAGAAATCAAACGAAATCATAGAGAGGATAGGAAATGAGATCCGACCCAAGGTAGGAGATGACCTCCTCACCTTTGGATCTGGATCTAAGGGCTAAGAAAACAAGGTGCATAAGTGAAATCTGAGAATTCAAGAATCATAGTGTGACTGTGACAAAAGTCAATTATATTATTACTCCTTTTATATTTCCTATTTTAAGGGCACAAACGAATCCCAAATTAGATGAAATTTTGCACAGAGGCTATTTAAAGCATGTAGATTTTGAATATAAAATCATATTTGCATTTTGAGAACTTTTTGTGGGTTAAATAAATCAAATTGTATTTTCCCTTTCCTCCTTCATTAATGACATTCGGATAATCTAAATTTTATGAAACTTAACCTACATGTCATATTTAATGTGTAGAATACGAATTTGCCATCAATTTTACATGTTGGAGTTGTTTGATTATTTATTTAATATTTTGAAGGTTCTACACACTTTCTCTCCTGATTTTCACATTTTATGCAAACTTTCTCCAAATTGGATGTAAATTTACCCAAAGGCTATATTTATTATGTAGATTACGAATCTAAGATTATTTTTCTTTTTTTGGAGTCATTTATTATTTTGTTTGATATTTTAGGGAAAACACACATCTTCTTTACTAAGATGAATTAAATGAACTATTATTATGTGAATAATGTGAAACTTGACTTCTAAGGTAATTGGGACCCATGCAACATGATTTTAAACTTAGATTTCACTTTTGGGATTTATTTTTTATGAGATATGTCACTTGTCCCACTAACGGCCCATTAACTTCATTACTCATTCAATTCGGTTTATTAGGGGGATTTTACATGCATTATCTCACAATGGCAATTCTAAACCTTTTACAAATCTAACCTCAAACTATGTTTGGTCAAACCCAAAAGATCAAAGTTCTAGGGTCCAAGATCTGGTATGTTACACTCCTCCACCTCCACAACCCCCATACGACTACGAGTACACTCCACCCCCTCAATATTCCTACCAAAAAAGCCACCTCAATATCAACCCCATGCACAACAGATGAGATAGTCGTTGTCCCAACCACAGTTCATTTTTCAAAACCTAAATCCCCAACACCAAAGGCCATCACGCCAAGGATCACAACCTCCACCACAAGCTCCTTCCTCTTCTACTCTTGAGCTAGCGAAGGCGGTGACCGTGTTGAGAACTAGGAAGACTATGGAGCAGCTAAAGGGAAAAAGATGATAGTCTAGACAATGAAGATGGAAATGATATTGTGATTCAAGGTACTGATACTATGATTTAGAGTGATGATATTGTGATACGTATACAAGGTATTACTATGACACAAGATGATGATATTATGATTCATTTGATATTACTTGATGATTCTATTGATACAAACCAATCGGGTGCACAACTCCCTCCTTTTTCTGATGCACTTGAAAAATCGTCCATCGTAAAAAGAATGAAGAAACATGCTAAAGATATCATGGAAACATCAAGCAAGTGAGAATCAACATTCTGTTGTTAGATGCCATTAAGAAAATTCCCTATTATGCAAATCTTGTAAGACATGCACACATTCAATGGGGAGATAACCAAAAGAATGCCAAGGTGAGTCAATCTCAATACACAAGTGAGCTCTATTTTGCAACACACTGTCCCAAAGAAGACGAAAGATCTCAGTTCCCCCATAATTTTGTGCTACATTGGAATGCACCACATAGACCAAGATCTTATTGACTTGGGTTCTAGCATTAATGCAATGCATTATGATGTGTATGTTGAATTGAATTTGGGACAATTGGATTCACCACACTACACCTTGCAACTGGTAAACTGGTTTGTGAAGATGCATCGGGGATGAATTGATGATGTGTTGCTAAGACTTGATGATGACACCTCTACATCCTATCCTACTGATTTTATTGTGCTTGACATGTAAAAAAACACAAGGAGGATATGTATTATCTATGGGAGACCCTTCCTAGCTATAGATAACACAGTGATACATGTGAGAAATTTTACCATGTATTTGAAATTCATGTACATGAAGATCTGGTTGAACATCTTCAAAGATTCACTAATTCTGAGGCAATAGTTTCTATAAAAATAGATTTATATCTTATTGATTTCCTTATGGAGATTGTCAAGGAATGCCTACCTACATGCATTGAGATTACCACAATGGGAAGAGGTCTATAGTCTATTTTTGAGCTACTTGATAATGATATCATTCGAGAAAATGAGCATACATTAGTTTTCGTGGTGAGGATATTCCTTCTATTTATGAGAAACCATTGTAGAATTCCATTGAAGAGCCCCCTATCCTTGAGCTAAAATCCCTTCTTGAAGGTTTGAAGTATGCATTTCTAGGTTCAAATAACACCCTTCTAGTGATCATTTATTCTATTCTCTCTCTTGACCAAGAAGATGCTCTCATTTCTATGTTGAAGAGGAAAATTCAAGCCATAAGGTGGTATGTTGCTTATTTTAGGGATGTTGACCCTCCATTTGTGTCCATAGGATATATCTTGAGGATGTTGCAAGGTTAACAAACCAAATGCAAAGGATGTTGAATCCAAAGTTGAAAGAAGTTGTAACTGAATAGGTTTTGAAGTTGTTTGATGATGGGATCATCTATCCCATTTCTGACAATCCTTGGGTGAGTCCCATCCAAGTTGTACCCAAAAAGGGTGGGATCAACGTGGCTAAAAATGAAGATGTAGAGTTAATGTTGGTGAGAGAGTAATCTATGTGGAGAATTTGTGTGGAATGTGGGAAGTTGAATGAGAATATGAAGAAACACCACTTCCCTCTCCCATTCATTGATCAAATCTTAGAGAGGGTTATAGGATAACACGTATGTTACTTTCTTGATGTATACTCAGGTTATTTCGAATTGGCAGTGCATCCTGCAAATCAAGAGAAGACCACATTCACATGACCAAGTGGCACATTTTCCAACAGAAGAATTCCATTTGGGATATGCAATTCCCCTTCCACATTCCAAAGATGTGTCACATCCATTTTCACTGACATGGTTGATTCTTCTCTTGAAGTCTTCATGGAAGATTTTTCAATATCTAGCAAGTCTTCTAATGAATGTTCATCTCACCTCACATATGTTCTTGAGATATGTGTTAAGGTCTATTTGGTTCTATCTTGGGAGAAAAGTCATTTCATGGTTCCCGAAGGAGTTGTTTTGGGTCATAGAATGTCCAAAGTCGGAATTGAAGTTGACAAGGCCAAAGTTGGCATCATTTCTACACTAATCATATCTTCCACCATAAGATATGTCCATTCTTTTTTGGGGCATATGGGTTTGTATCATCATTTCATCAAAGATTTAGAAAGACTTTGAGACCATTGTGTTATTTACTTGAGAAAGCTGTTAGATTCAATTTTGATGACAAATAGATTGGAGATTTCAACCATTTGAAGCACAAGTTGATTTTTGTTCCAATTACGCAGTTCCCAAATTTCACTTTTCCATTTGGATCATGAGTGACGATTCAGATATGATAGTAGGGGTTGCTCTTGCCCAAAGGATTGGCCTGATTCCACATGCCATCAATTATGCAAGTAAGACACTTGATCAAGATCAAAGGAACTACATTACCCCAGAGAAAGAATTTCTCACCATGATCTTTCCAATTGACAAGTTCCACTCCTATGTTCTACAAAACAAGGTGATTTTTTATACCAATCATGCAGCTCTTAGGTATCTCATGTGAAAGAAGGACTCAAAGCCTAATCTGATTCGGTGGATTATATTGCTCTAAGAATTTGACTTGGAGAACATTGATAAGAAAGGGGTTGAAAATGTTGTAACTGATCACCTCTCATGTATTGAAACACTCTATGATGATGTCAAAAAAATCAAGGAGACAATGCCTCATGAGCATCTTTTCTTTCTTGACTCTACTCAAAGGGCATGGTACAAGCACATAGTCAACATCTTGGCTAGTGGAAGACAACTAAGCACATGGACTAGGGATGAAAGCAGATGACTATTTTCCATTGTGAATAACTATGTGTGGGATGACCCACTTCTCTTTAAGTATTTCTCTTATCAACTCATAAGCAGGTGCATTCTAGAAATTGAGAAACAAGTTATTCTCTCCATGTGTCATTTAGATATATGTGGAGGACACTTTGGTAGGAAACAAATAGCCACAAAAGTTCTCCAATGTGGTTTGTACTGACCAACATTGTTCAACGATTCTCATGAATATTTCTAAACTTTCTTGAAGTGTCTAAAAGTCGACACTATCTCAAAAAGGGACATGATGCCTCTCCTATACTTGTAGTAGAGTTGTTTGATGTTTGGGGTATTGACTTCACGGGTACATATCCTCCTTATTTTTGGTATGAATAGATCTTGGTATCCATAAACTATGTCTCCAAGTGGATAAAAGTAATATCTACAAGAACAAAAAACCATAAGGTGGTGTGTGAGATTGCTAAATAAAATATCTTCACCCAATTTGGTGTACCAAGATCTATAATTAGTGATGTTTGTTACATCATCCATAGAGCCTTTGAGAGTTACTACTACTTACTACCTTCAAATAATTGTGTTACTACTACTTACTACCTTCAAATTAGTAGTCAAGTTGAGTTGGAAGATAAGGAGATAAAGCTCACTCTTGAGAACAATGTGAAACTGGACTGCAAGGATTGATCCCTATGACACAATGATTCTTTGTGGGCATGTAGGACCACATTCAAATCCCCAACCGACACCACACCATTCAAGCTTATGTATGAGAAAAGTTTCCATCTACTCATTGAGTTGTAATGCAAGGCATTGTGGGCCTTAAATTCAATGGATATGGAAATGGATACCGATAGAGTTAGAGGAAAGCAACAAATCCTTGAATTGGAGGAAATGAGGCATGAGGAGTGTGAATCATTAATTTTCTACAAAGAAAGAATCAACTTTTGTATGATAGACTGATTAGGAAGAAGTCATTTCAGTCCAGACAATGGGTGTGGTTGTACAACTCAAGGTTGAAATTCCTCCTGGGGAAGCTTAGATCAAGGTGGGAAGAACCATACATAGTGAACCATGTGTACCCACGTCGTGATATTGTGATATGTGAGAAAGAAGTTGCAAAATAATTCATTGTGAAGGGACAAAGATTGAAACCCATTGCACAAGTTTGGCCTAAAAAGGGCAATCAAAGTTTTGATATTGTAATACTAGTTGAGAAACACTCAATTGATGAAGATATGTGCTTAAATACACATGAGAGAGACATATCTTACAAGGATGATTTGAGGTTCCCAAGAGGTTGAGTGATCCAAGAGTCAACAAGCCCAGTTGAACGCATAAAACTTAGCGCTAGTGGGAGCCGACCCACCTAGGTTTGTGAATTTTTGCACCCAACCTTCATTTTTTGATACTTTACATTTTCTTTTATACATTTTAGGAAACACACACACATGTTTAATATTTTTTTAGTTTTTGAAATGTGATAGGGTGATAGATTAAAGAAAGTGAGAGAATGAGGTGAATTAGCTTCAAAGTGAGAGAAAGATTATGGCACATCAATTGAATTGAAAAATATCAAGATTTAAGTTTAATATGAAAATGTACTGATACAACAACCACTACAGTCATGGTACTCAGAGTTGTTGTGGCATAATTTCCCAAAATGATCTGGGTTACAAAGAATTTTTAGAAGAGAAAAAGGAGAGCCACCACAGAAATGGACCGACAACTACCATGGGTGTGGTGCCAGTTGACCCAAACATTCCCTGCTAAATTCACCATGGGTGTGGCACCCTCCATGACTGTTCTGGCAATTAGACACCACATGCATTGTCACCCACCACATCCATGGTGGGGCTGGCCCCACCACTTAAGTGGGGATTTCATTTTGACAAAGCAAGGCACACTCATTGTTACGCATTCCTTCTTTCTTGTGGCATAACAACAACGACTCCACAACTTCCTCCAAATCCCATATCCACCTCCCCCAACCTGATTTCACCCACAATTGACCTCCCCAACCATTTCCACATCTCCATCACATCTCCTTCCATCTTTTACCACCTCTAAATTTCCATTTCACCCCACTACAACCAGAAATTTGAAACCCCTAGATTCCTATCCATCTTCCACCATAAAATTAAGAAGGTTGGAAAGGATATCAAGAAAGAAACTACAATCCAAGCAATCACCTTTTTTATGCCTAGTCTTCCCACACTTGAAGTAGATTTACTCTTATACCATGGCCTAAACGAACCTCTCACCGATGTTGATGCTACACTACGTGCTCAACTAGGCAGAAAACTATGGCCTCTTCCCTTACTCGAAGACCACCGTGACAGTGCATGTGATCTCTTCTTAGTAAAAGTTGACTTTTGTTTCGAATGCGGCAAAGAAAATCTTGGCTTCTTAAAGCCTCCCGATGACTTCCCTTAAAATGAGCCAACCTTTTCTTACTGTTGGCTTCATGCTTCTCTATAGAAGACCTCTCAATCCTACTTACCGACTACACAATGGTGGAAAACCTCTCTCTATTGTCCAAAGTTGATGTTGTTGTAGTCAACTTTGTGCTCAGACCCTTCTTGAACCTACAGATTCTCTGCTTATCTGCTATTTCCATGTGAGAGAAGAACCTTAGATTCTCCATACACTTCGACTCATATTCATTGTTGGTCATCGATTTTTGAAGGGTCTTCTTAAATTTTGAGATCTTCTCTTTCAAAAATGTCTCTACGAAGTATCAGCTCACAAACTCCCTCCAAAACTCCTCCCAACTGATTGCGATGCCCACTCCCCTTTTATGGCTCACAAGTGGCTAGCACTACCCTTCAATAGGTACACAACATGGTTTACTTTGTCCTCTTCAAGGATGTTAAGGATCTAGAATGCCTTCTCCAGCTCCATCAACCACATGTCGGCATCTACTGGATTAGAGCTACCTGCATACATGATGACCTCGACACGTATGGGTCACTCAAATGTCCTCTCAACACCCTGGGATTCCACATCAAGGATGGCTTCCCTAGCTTGAGATGTGGGCGCTCTTTTAGCTAGATGCGTAATCATGGCCATCAGTTGTCCAAACATGGATTGAAATGCGGGGTTGCTCACTATAGTCAGGTTGAACTAAGGCATCGCGGGCTGCTCATGCCCCACCTCAAGAACTTTATCATCTCTAATCTACCTCCTAGAGCCACCTCCTAGCGCAACATAGCTACTCTTTGCATGTTGTTCACACTCTCCACATAGATATGTAAAAGCATAAGCCATAATCAGATATTTTGGATTACGTAAGAACATACTCAAAACTGAAGTACTATTCCCTTGTAGACTCAGTGAACCTAGAGCTCTGATACCAAATTAACTGTGACACACTATCACACTAAATTAGATTACTAAAAACATAAAACACAATCAACTACTAACTACTCACATAGCAAGAAAATTGAAATCATTAAAATTGATTCCAACATCACAAACATGTTCTGAAACATTTACATAAAGGTCTAACCTTTCCCTAAGTTCATATACCATACCAGATATTTACATTTGTATCTAGTATCCTCTGCCACAACTTGTATACAGAAGAGATATCATTCCACATATACATGCCACATATATACAAATACTAGCATACTTCTAAAAACTCAGATTGATACAGATATGTTATCTATAAAACACAACCCATGATCGTATCACAGAGTACATGGAAGACATTAGGACTCTGCTACTAACAACTTCAACTATCCCACCTTCAACGTCTACTAATCTCCAAGTAAATACTCCTCAAAAGCCCAGTCTTGACCACGTCACTAACGACCACCTAAAAAAATTTGGTCACCCACGAGGTGAGACCCATGTCCTAGCAAGAGATATAAATCTCCACAATGATTATTGATTACAACAGATTATTTAACAGTAAATAAACTGAGTAGATTGAGTATATAATAAGGAATTGAGTAGATTGAACAATTCTAACATACTAAGTAAGTTAAGTAGGTAGGTTTAGCAACCATCGTGATTAATGGGGTATATAAAGGAAATAGTTAAATCAATTTCGTCTAACAAATGATTACTTAGATTGCACAATATAACAACTATGTAGTATAAAAGACATGGCAGGTCTTAACATCCAATGTGAAGCATATTTAACCCTAGAAGATATGCTAATGACTATGTAAAATCTTTTATTATGCCCTGGGGAGTTTGAGTCGTACCACTCAAAGTCCAACTAACCACTGCTTGATTGTAGTCAGTTCCATACAAGATCTACAAAGAGTTGAGCTCCAAGATCTTCTCTATACTTGCTCAATATAAGCTTGCAATGCAGTGACATGTTAGTCAAGTTGCCAATAACAACATATAGTCCAGCTGATAACACCTAGTATGTCACTGGTACCGGTTGTAGCACTAACCACCAGGGTATACAAAGTAACACCCGATCATTGAGTTACAAATGTAGTTGTTCTTTAATCACATCACATATATAATTTCCAAGATATGACCATATTTTTTCTCTAACTGAGGGATAGGTATGACCGCAACCATCCTGCCTAAACACCTGAAATCAAGGTGACAAGCACCCTGCATACTCAACAGTACACACTCCAAGTTTCCCTTAGGAATACTCATTTCACCATCCAATAAGTCCCGACACTAGTATGGATCTATGGCATAGGTCACTACATGGTTAGGGTTTCACTTGAATAGTTACTGCCAATTGGGTGAATTAAGGTTGTATGAAACAAGTGGACATACAAACCCTAATTGCTTGCTAGGAAGCATATAAGTATGATAACTTTAGAAGATATAAAACGTTTGAGCTATGGCACTTAATCATAGCACCACATGTTACTATTCATTGTAGTTCATGAGACGTTACTAGTCATCATACCACCATAGGATACAAATCCTTATCACAATGTTCCAGGGTTGAAACCCCTATCATATCATTAAGAAGATTATACCTCCATCAAGACTCAACCATGTCCAAAGTTCATTAAAACTATCACATTATTCCATGCAAGACCATCATTATTTTTCCATACCTTATAGCAAGGCTCAACATCTAATTACCAAACATATTTCATATGAGTATATCATAGAGAGGAACTATGATGTTCATGTAGCAGCATATTAGGGTTTCTCCAACAATAAGAGAGCATTCAATTATAATATTAATCACTCAAGAGGGATGATCATGACTAATAACTATCACTTAATTGCATTAGAGTTAGGTGTAAGAAGCTACGCTTCATTAGGGTCACACATCAACTCATTATGGTGATTATGAATTATGGTCATATGATGGAAAAGGTAAGATTACAAGGCTAACAACTTGAACCATTGAATGCACATCATCAAAACCAAAACAACAAACCATGGGTCCACCCAAAACCATCAGATGTTGAGGTATCAAACCCTAACAATTGGATCATGTACTTCATTCAAAACCATTAGTTGAGATATAAGGCTAATGCTTGAATCATTCAACTAAGAAAACCATCAAATTAGGACTTAAAAAAATTGTCACATAAGTCTCATTCTTACCATCAGTTGTGGTGTCCAGGACCACCATTGGTTGTGGTTTCTAGGACTACCATTCGTTGTGACACTTAGTGTCACCATTATGATCATGAAGTCAGAACTCCCATAGGTTGACACCATCTAGTGTTGAACCAGTAGAGACATTAGTTAATGATCATAGGTCATGAGAGCATCGAATCTTGGAATAAGAACATCCATTGGTTGATGGCCAGAAAAGCCATCAGTTTTCAGAAATGGTACCTCCATTGGTTGTAATCAATGGGTGATAAAACGTGGCAAAATCAAAAGAGAAACCTTTTTTTGGCACAGGATAGAAAACCATTGGTTGTAGCCATCCTTAGGGTACTAAAACCATTATGCCTTGTGCATACAAAAGAGTCCAAAATAGAACTAAGGTGTGACCATCAGTTGTCATAGGAAACACAAACAAAACAACACCAAAATCTAACCCATCGGTTCTATAATAAAGTAACCATTGAATCTTGTACATGGTGGAAAGTAGCTCAAAACCCTAAGTGTAAGCCATTGTTTGAGAGATATCAAGAACCATCATTTGACATACAATAAAGACCTAAATCTTCCTCTAGGAAAGGAAGGTTGTGAACAAAGCTTCAAGTTTGTCTATGGCTATAAACGAATCAAGGAACAACACTTAAGATTAAACCCCATGCAAGTATAGTTTTTGTAAGCTTAGAACATTGTTTTAGAGAAAGAACATGAGCAAGCAATATAATAGTAAGCAATAAACTTTAACATAATTATATAACTCACCTTTAGGTAAAAAAAACATGCTCCCAACAGCAAGGTAGCTCAATCAAAGGAGGAAGAAAACCATATATTAGCATTCCACATGGCCAAACAAGCTTCTTATTCAATAAAGAGAGAAAACCTTGCTTAGGTCAAGAACAAGAAAAGGAAGCTCCACACGCTCAAAAGGAGAGCAAATTCGAACCCTAACTGCTCAAGTAAGGAGATCGACCACCTTCTTCTACATTGGACACCTTCTTATTTACCATGCGGGGTAGGATGAGGCTCTAGATAGAAAATAAGAGATAGGGATCCAACGTTTTGGTTTGGGTGTAAATGGAAGGGTATATAAAGCTTATGGATAAGAAGAAGGAAAAGTTTGAGGTGTCCTAGGCTTGCCAGGTGTCCATGGCCTATAACTATAATGTCCATGAAAGCAATATCTCCATTAGTTGTGGGAGAATGGTAAGCAATAGGATGTTGGATTCCTAGGCCAACCAAAAATTTTCATTACTTTGTGACTATAGGTTCTTGAAACCCTAGGTCACTAGGTGGAAAACCATCGATTGCTCACCCTTTACAAGAAAACCACCAGTCCAAGGGACCCCAAGAGAGAAAAACAATGACCTACAACCTCTAGATATCATCATCAGTTGTCAAAACCTAAGGATGACCATCATATGTCACTCATGTAGGGAAACCATTGGTTGATGGCCTCTCGAGGTAGCTCATCTATGAGAGCCAAATGCTAACTTACCCTAGAAGGGTAACACCACCAAACCAATGTACATCTAGGAGCCCCATTGCCCAAAAAGATCAATAATGATAATAAAATATATAAGGAACATAAGGTAGGTGACAAATTGCAATTAAAACCTCATATATGGGTAAATTGCAAAAATAACCAAAATGCGCACAAAATTGCATAACTTGCACAAACAGTGTCCAAACTGGACCAAACTTGAAACTTAAGTTTTTCACATGATATAAAACACCTAAAAAAGGTTTAATTAGGGATTAAAGTACTTTATTATTATGATTAAGCGTGTTCAACCATATAAGCAAGGTCAGGGGTCTTACATTAGGATTGCAGTATTGAACATCATTTTTTGTCACATTGATTTTATAACTTGAACACATATACATATAGAGATCCATTATACAAATATGAAACATAGTTTGGCTCAGTGACTTTGGTCATTGAGATCCTTTATTATAAAATAGGGTATTGCTCAATGACTTTGGTCATTGAGTCCCCACACATGAAAATAGGGTTAGCAAATCTTCAACACCCTCACAGACTGCTCCAGTGGAAAGTTAGTCCAAAAAGGCCTTATGATATATGATTTTATTGGTATTATTGGAAATAAATGATATAAAACATGGTTTCTCGTTTTTCTAAGTACTTAACTTGTTTAATCTTGTTCATTTATTTCTGTAATCTTTTTAGATTATGCAATGCTAATATATATGTATCGTTTTGCCATGTACACAACATCTTTTGTGTTGACCCACTTGTTTCACATATGTTTTAGGTTCATATATGGTTAGGAAGTTGATGGCTTAGTGTGTTTTGTTTAGTTGTA